>CM077676.1:363413613-363611113 GCA_039707655.1 Elymus sibiricus | reverse complement strand
TATTCAATGAAGACTCAAGCGCCTAAGCTTGGGGATGCCCCGGATGGCATCCCCTCTTTCGTCTACAATCTATCGGTAACTCACTTGGAGCTATATTTTTATTCATCACATGATATGTGTTTTACTTGGAGCGCCTTGTGCTATAGTTTGTTTGCTTTTGTTTGCTTTTTAGTTTGCCACAATCATCTTTGCTGAACACAACTTTTTGAGAGGGACACACATTATTCGTGATTTGTTAGAATACTCTATGTGCTTCACTTATATCTTTTTAGCTAGGCAGTTGCTCTAGTGCTTCACTTATATCTTTTAGAGCACGGCGGTGGTTATATTTTAAAGAAGGGATAATTTGTTTTATGCCCTTAGTTGTGTCCCACTCGGCAGGATTGCCCCAAGTTTCTGAAAACATGCGGTCCTGCCCAACCCACTTTGGTCGTCTTGTGCTTTTGCCCTTTGACCGTTTGACCGTCACTTTGAAAACTTCATAACTAATTCGTACTAAATCAGAAAAATGTAAGTATGATACCAAAATGTTCGGAAAAACATTGCCTATATGTCAATGTCACTTGCATTCATGACAAAAGTGTTGGTAAGTGCCCATCCGAGTTTTAGCTCTTATGATACCACCATGAACAGTAAAATCTAAAAAAAATCAAAAAATAAGTTGGTGGCAAAGAATGACAAATGTTTTAAGTGCTTGCCAAGTTTCATCAAGGAATGACATTCATGGAAGTCATGGCAAAAAAAACAATCAACACTCCAAAATAGATTGTTTTTTTGCCACGACTTCCACGAATGTCATTCCCTGATGAAACTTGGCAATCACTTAAAACATTTGTCATTCTTTGCCACCAACTTTTTTTCTGAATTTTTTGATTTCTTTTAGATTTTACTGTTCATGATGGTATCATAAGAGAACTGGGATGGGCACTTACCAACACTTTTGTCATGAATGCAAGTGACATTGACATATAGGCGATGTTTTTCTGAACATTTTGGTATCTTATTTTAATTTTTCTGATTTAGTATGAATTAGTTATGAAGTTTTCAAAGTGACGGTCAAACGGTCAAAGGGCAAAAGCACAAGACGACCAAAGTGGGTTGGGCAAGACCGCATGTTTTCAGAAACTAGGGGCAATCCTGCCGAGGGGGACACAACTAAGGGTATAAAACCAATTATCCCTTTAAAGAAATAGTTGCACTCTCATGCTTCACTTATATCTTTTTGAGTGTCTAATTGTTGGTGCAATAATTTACCTCCTTATGTTTTGGAGATTGTTGACATAAACAGTAAGGGACTGATGTGTTTGCTAGTGCACACAGAGTAACAGGTCCCTGAAGTCAAGAGGAGTTTGGTTCAAACTCTGAAGAAAATCCCCTGCATGGCAGTGAAGGTTATCACCGAAGATTATGACGACAAGAGTGACCCCTCAAAAATTGCTGACGCAAAGCAATTGGTTCGGTGCTCGTCCGAAGAAAGTGACTGCGGCTGAGAAGATTGAAGACGAAGTGAAGACGTAGCATTTATTTCGTTGTTTCTCTTCTCTTTATTGAGTCATAGGACCACCGTACTACTAAGAGGGGCGTAGTGTTCGAAGCTTTGATTCTCTGATGCTAAACCCAAATCCTATGAAAGTTGCGAGAGAAATCTCTTTGTGTTCCGAGCAAATACTTGCCAGCAAGAGACTGTGATCTTCTTCGCTGCGAGAGATTTGTCTCTGACCGAGGGTTAGCATTACTTGTTCCTCAAGTAATGTTACCGTTGCTCTTAAAATCCGACTGTTGTGAACATGTCGGTTGGCCATTGTCTGGACCGCGTGTCCAAAATGGTCATTTCCCATCAGGGAAGGCTGCGGCTATAAATAGCCACCCTGCACCAGCATTGTCCGGTGGCTGCTCCGTGTGATTGTGAGAAGATTGTTGAGCAACCCCCTCTCCTGAGTGATTTGAGTTTAAAATCGATCGAGAGAAAACCCAGAGCCGAAAAATTAGATAGTGGTTCAGCATCACTCGAATCTAAGTCCAGTACGCTCCGCCTATTACTCTTGAGAGCTGCAAACTCTCTAGACGGTTAGGTGTCAATTTCTTCAGAGACCAAGAGTATTTGTGGTTCTTGAAGAAGAAGTCTGTAAAGGTTTGGAGATCGCCTCAAGCATCTACCTTGAGTGATCTGCATTGGTTGACGAACCAATTATTGAGGAGAATAGGGCGAAGAGAGTTTATCTTCTGTGTTAAATCACAACCCCTCCAACCAGACGTAGTCCTTTTGCAGAAGGGCGAACTGGTCTACCAAATTCCTTGTCGCCATCGAGCATCATTGGTTACCTCTGTTTCTCCCCTTTACATTCGAACTGAGTTGTATGACATATTTCAATCATGTGATTTGTCTCGATGCATGCTTTTAGTTTCCATTCGTTAGTTTGTATTCGCTTGCTGTACTATGTTTTCATTCGCTCCGCTGCTGGGTTCTGAGAGTTTTGATATTTCCGAAGAAATTTTAAAACTCCCATTCACCCCCCTCTGGTAGACATACTTCGTTCCTACAATTGGTATCAGAGCAAGGTACTCCTTGACTCTGCTCATTTTGGTCTAACCACCTTGGAGTTTAAGTATGTCTTGAGTGAGCTACATGTCGCACCTCAAGATTCCCATCTTCGATGGGACGGACTATCCCTTCTGGAAGGAGAAGATGAAGATCCGTCTCCGAGCTATTGACGATGATATGTGGAACGTGGTGCAGAATGGATTCGAGGTTGCAGTGCCCCAGGTCCCCACTGACCTCGAGAAGAAACTTATCCAGATGGATGCTCAAGCTAAAGATGAAATTGGTGGCCATCTCTCTCTCGTGCTGAATTTCTTCGCTATCGTCAGTGTGAAACTGCAAAGGAATTGTGGGACATTCTCGAAAACATAAATGAGGGTGTTTCAACTCAGAAAGAAGCTCGCATTGATACTCTTTGGGCGAAGTTCAATCGGTTCAAGCGAATCGGAAATGAAAGCTGTCAGCAAACTTTCGATCGTCTGAGTGACATTGCAAACGAGCTGCAAGGTCTCGGCGCCAAAGACATCACTGATCACGAAGTTGTGAAGAAGCTGCTCCGATCCCTTGACAGTTCGTTCGACACACTAGTTCTGATGATTCAGGAGCGCGTTGATTTCAAAGTTCTCGACTCCGCTAATATCATAAAAAGGCTAAACACCCACGAGGAACAAGAAGAAGAAAAGAGAGATCTCTATGGCTCAAGTCACCGAAAGAGTCATGCTCTCAAGGCTGTGGCTGAATCTTCCTCAGAAGGAAATGCCGAAGAAGATTCAGATGACCCAGAAAGGATCAGCAAGGATCTCGCATTGATCACGAAAAGATTCCAGCGCCTTCAAAGGAAAAATCAGTTTCAGAAGAAAGGATCCGGCAACTCTGGTGGCTCCAAATCTTCATCAAAACCTACTGGAGATTACACCTGCTTCAAGTGCAAAAAGCTAGGGCATTTCATTTCGGACTGCCCTCTCTGGGAAGCTGAAATCCGTGCCAGTGGAAGATATGATTCTGGAAACAACCATGGCAAAGGCAAGAGCAAGAACTATGACTCCAATGATGAGAAGAAAACAAAGAAGTTCTTCAAGAAGAAGGACAGCTCCTCCTCCAAGTCCACGTCAAGATCTTCCTCAAGGAATCCCTCCAAGTCCTCATCCAACCGCAAGAATACCTCTCGCAAGGCCAAGGCGTACATCGGTAAGGAGATGGACTCCGATGAAGAAGAGTCATCTGGCTCTGAGGAAGTTGATGAATCTGATGAGGATTCGGATTCTGGCATGGCTGGCTTAGCATGTGCCACTACTCCTGTGTCGAACTTCTTCGAGAATCATTCAAGCGACGACGAATCTCCTGCCTACTGCTTCATGGCCAAAGCTTCGAAAGAAAATGTACCCTCCAAACATCACAAGGTTCACTCCAGTGATCAATACTCATCGGATGAGGATGACCATGCTAAACTGATAAAAATTGCTAATATGCAACAAAACTCTCTCGAAAAAATTGAGAAAACCCTCAGGAAATCTGAAGGGTTGTTGGTTGAGGAGATGGAGAAAAATCAGTCATTGACAGAAGAGCATTCCGCTCTCGAGTCTCGAATGGAAGAACTGTTAAATCGTCATGAGTTTCTCTCGGCCGACCACGAGAGATTGACTTATGATTACCTGAAAAGGAAACAGGAACTCGAGTCGCTGAGAGAGGCTCATGATGACTTGATCAGAGAAAATTCTCTTCTCACCCAACAACTCAAAGAGAAACCTGAAGTGTTTGTACCACCTTGCTTAAAATGCCTTGAACGCAGTAACGCTGAATCAAATGCTGAATCTTCTGTGAATGCTAACCCCTCTGTCAAGGAAAATGGTTCTGTGTCTGATGAGAATGCTAGGTTGAAGGATCTTCTTCAGACAGGAATGTTCATGTCTCTCAAAGGAGATCAAACCCTGTGTGATGTTCTGAAGAAATCCATTCTTCACAAAAATCCCAGGAAAGAAGGTATCGGTTTCGAAAGGAAACTGAATGAAAATGGCTCTTACTGGGAACCTGATCAATATCCTCACACTGTGTGGGTGCCTGCCAAGAGCAAAACGCTCGATCCAGCTTTACTTTCGGGATATGTCAGTCCTATTCCTGAAAACTCATATGATGATTCTATGGACAACTATAAGTTGTTCAAAAACCAACGTGGTGAGGCTGTTGCTCGCTATGTTGGACCAAACAGCAGGAATGGCCCCCCAAATAAAGCTATCTGGGTGCCTAGGAAAATTATCGAAGCATTGCCTATTACTACGTTACTAACCATGCAGGCTGAAAATACTCGATACTTCCTGGAAAAGGTTCGACAGAATGAGTACATGCATACCTCATCCAACCACTATACTCATTCGTCCGGAAAGAATTTCAATGCATACTCTTTCGATTATGCTCGTACTTACTCGAGTTACAATTCGCATGACTATCAAAAGAAAGCATATCCTGCTCGCTCATATGTTTCGAAGCCACCTACAAAGATGCGGGTGGTTAAGAAAGCTTGATTCCTCTGCAGGACTATGCCTCCGGGTGTACCGAATGGATAATGGATAGTGGATGCACTAGTCATATGACCGGAGACAAGTCGTTGTTTGTCGACCCCAACTTAACTGCTTCATCTCAGAAGTACATTACTTTCGGCGACAACAACAAAGGAAAGGTAATTGGGTTAGGTAAAATTGCTATATCCAAGGACAAGAACATTGATGATGTTTTACTTGTTCAGTCTCTTGGATTTAATCTTATGTTAGTTGGCAAGCTTTGTGATCTAGGCATGCTAGTTCTATTTTCATCATCCAAATGCATCGTCTTTATGGCTTCTGACAATTCCTTCGTCTTCGAGGGAAATAGAAAGGGTGATTTATATATTGTGGATTTCTCTAAGGGTCCCTCAGTCCAAACTTGTTTGCTTGCAAAAGCAACCGAAGGATGGCTGTGGCACCGAAGACTTGGTCATGCAGGTATGAGAAATTTGCAGACTCTCGTGAAGAAAAATCATCTTCGTGGCATCCTTGATGTGAAATTCGACAAGGATCGTCTCTGTGGTGCGTGTGAAGCCGGCAAATTGGCCAAGAAGCACCATTCGTCAAAAACTGTCATGACCACAACAAGACCACTAGAAATTCTTCATATGGATTTATTCGGACCTCAAAATTATGCAAGTTTCGGAGGCAGTCATTATGGTCTGGTTATTGTTGATGATTTCTCTCGATACACTTGGGTATTCTTTCTCGAGGACAAAACCTGCACCCAAGACATCTTCAAAAGATTCGCCAAGAAGGCTCAGAATGAATATGATGTGCGAATTAAGCACGTCAGAAGCGACAATGGTACTGAGTTCAAAAATACTCATATCAAAGATTTTCTCGACGAAAATGGTATAACTCATGAGTTCTCTGCCGCATACACTCCCCAACAGAATGGAGTTGTTGAGTGAAAGAATAGAACACTCATCGAAATGGCGAGAACAATGCTCAGTGAGTATAAAACTCCCATTCGTTTCTGGGCTGATGCTATTAACACTGCTTGTCATGTTTTCAATCATGTTTATCTTCACAAATTCCTTAAGAAAACTTCATATGAGCTTATCACTGGCAAGAAACCGAATGTTTCTTATTTACGTGTTTTCGGTGCACCTTGCTATATTCGTGACATGAATCATAATTCCAAGTTTGCACCTAAGGCACATGAAGGTTTTCTTCTTGGTTATGGCTCAAACTTGCATACTTATCGTGTCTATAACTCTCACCACGGAAAAGTTATGGAAACGGTAAATGTGCGGTTTGATGAATCTAACGGATCTCAAAAGGAGCACCTACCTAATGTGATAGATGAACCACCGATCTCGGATGCTATTCGGCAAATGGCCATTGGGGACGTCAGGCCAGTCGAAGGAAATACACCTGACTCTTCCGATGAAGATGCCCCCATAGCTCGAAGAACACGCCAATCTACTGCCAAAGTAAATGCCACACCGAACACAAATGGCAACCCAAATGCAAGTGCAAATCAAAATGGCAATCCCGATGAGAATGGCGATACAAATGCCCATCCTGATGGTGATACTGAGGAAAATGAAAATGATCATCAAGAAGGAAATCCTCTCCCACGAGTGGCAAATCGAGTTGACCCTGCATTAATCCTCGAAGATCTCGAGAATCCAGGTTACCGACCCACAACTCGTTCTCGCACCCGTTTGGCTAACTATTGTGGCAGTTTCTCCTTTGTCTCATTGACAGAACTTACCAAGTATGAGGAAGCCATGAATGATCCCGATTGGATGAATGCCATGCAAGAAGAGTTGGTGCAATTCGAATTGAATGATGTGTGGGAATTGGTTGACAAACCAAATCCTTAGAAGCACAATATCATCGGCACAAAATGGATCTTCCGAAACAAGCAAGATGAAAATGGCATTGTTGTGAGAAACAAAGCGCGTCTTGTCGCTCAAGGGTATACACAGGTAGAAGGTATTGATTTCGGTGAAACATATGCTCCTGTTGCTCGCCTTGAGGCAATTCGTATTCTTCTCGCTTATGCAAACTACAATGATATTCTGCTTTATCAAATGGATGTGAAAAGTGCCTTCCTCAATGGTGAAATTGATGAGGAAGTGTATGTTAGACAGCCACCTGGCTTTGAAAACCCTCAGTTTCCTAACAAAGTTTTCAGGTTGAAAAAGGCACTGTATGGGCTGAAGCAAGCCCCTCGAGCTTGGTATGACACTCTGAAAAGGTTTCTGCTCGACAAAGGGTTCAAGCCAGGATCCACTGATTCCACTCTTTTCACTCGTGCTATTGATGGTGATCTATTCGTGTGTCAAATTTATGTGGATGATATTATTTTTGGCTATACTAACAATGCATGCAGCATGGAATTCGGGCGAATGATGTCCGAGAAATATCAAATGTCTATGATGGGTGAACTCAAGTTCTTTCTCGGACTGCAAATCCGTCAATAGGACAATGGAATTTTCATATCTCAGGAGAAATATCTGAGAGGCTGTCTGAAGAAGTTTAAAATGCAAGATTGCAAACAGAAGGGTTACAAAACTCCCATGCCCACGAATGGCCAGCTGGATGCAGATGTGTACAGTAAAGATTACGATCAGAAAGCTTATCGTTCGATGATTGGTTCTTTGCTCTACTTATGTGCATCTAGACCTGATATTATGTTGAGTGTTTGTATGTGTGCTCGTTTTCAAGCTGCACCGAAAGAATCGCATCACCAAACGGTCAAGCGTATTCTGAGATATTTGGCTCACACCCACACCTTAGGTTTATGGTATCCTAAGGGAGCACAGTTTGACCTCATTGGATATTCAGACTCAGATTATGCAGGTGACCGGGTTGATAGGAAATCTACTTCGGGGACATGTCATTTCCTCGGTAGATCTTTGGTATGTTGGTCGTCAAGGAAGCAGAATTGTGTCTCGCTCTCTACGGCTGAGGCCAAATATATTGCTGCTGGCGCGTGTTGCACTCAGTTATTATGGATGAAGCAGACTCTGAAGGATTATGGCATCAAGGTCAGGAAGATTCCTCTATTGTGCGACAATGAGAGTGCGATCAAAATTGCACACAACCCAGTGCAGCACTCTCGCACCAAGCATATTGAGATCAGACATCATTTCCTACGCGATCATGTTGCTCGAGAAGATATTGTCATCAGTCACGTCAATACCGAAGAAAATCTCGCTGATATCTTCACCAAGCCTCTCGATGAGAAAAGATTCTGTGCGTTACGGTGTGAGCTAAATATCCTGGACTCCGCAAACGTGCAGTAAGCTTGACTTGGCACCCGTACCATCACTTCCACATCTTAGAAGGAATGGGTGCACAACACTCGAAGAATTTGAAAATTTCGACAAAGTGAAATTTTCTTTCTGAGAGTGAATACATTAATGAAGAACTAGACTAACTGGGTGCCACGATAATTGTGCGATGCTCCAGGTCATACAGTTCTTATACGGTGGGTAATGCCACCACAATTTCTCTTCACTGAGTTGTCTTTCGGTTGAAGGTTTCTATGTTAGTCCGAATGTATTTCACTCATAGCTTCTCTCTCGGGTGTTTGTGTTTGTTCGTCTAAGTGAAATACCTAGGACCCTGTTTTTCTCTCTATTCTATCTCTTCCAGTCTATGCTGCTCTATTATGAATATACAAACTTCATCTGGTAACGAAAATTTATCTGGTGTCCTTGACCACGTTAATGGTTCGGTCCGAGCTTAATCTGTTTTGGCGAAAGCCGTCCAAAATTTGGGGTTTCCCACCCAAGTCAGGACCATGTTCTTTGGTGACGGTTGCCACGTGCTCTTCATCAACTGCCAGTTTATCTGGTCCGTTGAATCGCAATAGTCCTCTGACTTTGGCCGTTCGATCAGATTCACCGGGTGCGGTTATTTCCTCCTTGCATATATTTTCTGTGCCGCCACCCTCCCTCAATTCACTTCGCATCTCCGCCACCGTCACCTTCCGAAAAGCCCTACCGCACTGCTCCACCTCGAGCTCGACGACGTCGATCATCTTCGTCGCTTTGCTGCCGGAAAGAGGTCGCCGGAGTCATTCCTCGCCACCGCGGATCATCTCCATCCCCGCGCCGCCATAGTCGCTGCACATCACCGAGTTAGGGTATGTGTAGTGCGAACTCGTTCTTCCATTCATCTTGTTCGAGTTCATCCGCGGTAGTAATTATCTAATTTTTACCGCATTTCCCAGATCTTTACTGATAGGTAACTTGTGCGGATGTGGTTTGTAGTTGTCCCTCGCATCCGAATTTTTTTAGATCTAGGGTTTGTGTTGTGTCTCGTACGAACGGAATGCTTAGTACGTTAACTAGTATTTTCTTCGAACCTACTAGTTCGTTCTACACATTTCTTTCATCCGAAACATTTCTCAAAGTCTGCATCTACTTCTTCAACAAAATGATTTCTTTTTGAAAATCTTCGCTGTGTGCATTCGTAACCCTGTCCCCATTTTCCCTCGCATCTATCTTTATTCACAGGAAAATGCAGTCAGTTGAGGATTCTGCTCAACCAGTGAGCCGGGCTGACAGGGATGATGTTGTTCTGGGTACAGCTGACGAATCCAAAGCTCCGAATGCCAAGGGCCCAACGGTAGGCCCATGAACTAGCAAGTGAAAAAGAACCGAGCAAATTGCTAATGAGCAAGAAGAGAATGCTCCGAAGAAGAAGAAGGGTGGCAGACAGGCATACACAAACACTGCTGAGTATATCTCTCATGATCGTTACGATACCTATCCAGGAGAAACCAAACAGCAGAGAGATAACCGTCAACATTGGATTCGACGTCATTGGGTGCGCAAATGGTTCAACTATGAATTTGTTCATCCTCGGTTTGCTCAAACTTTGCATTTCATCCACCATGGGGTGACTGCCGGGAAATTTCTCTCATCAAACCAAATGGTCCCAAAGAGAGACCACCTCCTCCACCAAATGCTCATGAGTCTTCCCTTCGCACACCCGAATCTTATCCTGATGAGCTTGCTAAGCGTCAGCGCAATGCCATCAAGCGAGCTCAGAGGGCTAAAAAGCAAAAGGCTCGTGAAGAGGAAAACCTTCGCCTTCTCAAAGATGATGTCGAGAAGAAAAAGGCCGAAGGAAAATCTGAAGGCCACTCTAAACGCAAGCTTGATCCCAGTGATGCTGCATCAAAGAGAAAGAGTGCACCAAAGAGGAAAAAGGTTGAACCTGCTGATGAATTTCAAATGAATGGTTCTTCAGATGATGATGATGACCCTCCGCTCACCAAGGAAGAAGTTGCTGCTACTCTCAGCGAGGAAGTGAATATTACCACTTCATCTGTGTTGCCTGATCTTCGGGCTCCTATGGTTCCAGAAGCACCACCAAAGATGATCACTGCTCGAAAAACTCCTGCTACCACTGTCACGATGAAACAGCATGTAAACACAACTCCTCATCCAGATGCTATCAATTTGCAAGATTTGGTTGTTGAAACTCCTGTGAGTACTACAAAGCCAGGCGAAAGTATTCCCAAGCCTGACTTGAAGAAAATCAAGGCACCTACTACCGAGAACAATGCTCCACAAGCTACTGCTCCGACGGAGAAGGCTGCTAAGTTTGCACCTACCTTGACTCAGCCATTGGCTTCTAAACCTCCTTCCGAGCAAGTTCCTGTGCAGACTGTTCCTATTGCCAAGTCTGATGCTCCTCACTACTATGATCACATATTTATCATGGAACAGCTTGACAAATTTGTGGACAATCCATTCGATGGTGAAGTGGCTTCTCTGCCTATCCCTACTGAAGTTATTACACAGGCCACTTCCATAGTTCAAGAACTGAGAGAAGACGCAGTTGAGATCAACACTCTCTCTGCCGAACTAATTGACCTTGATGGTCGAATGAAAACTTCTTCTTCAAGATTTTTCATTAAAGCCCTCGAAGATTCTTACAAGAATGTCAACCGTGCCATGACTCTCATCCGTCACAGAAAGTTACGCTTTCACACGGATCTAGACGAAATTGTTCGCAAGATCTACGACGAACATCAAGCAAAAGTCACTGGCTACAATGATCTGGTCAAAGGCCACATTGATCAAGTTGCTCAGTGTGACACCCTGGTTTTTCCCAGCTTTTCCTTTCAAATTTAATTTGGAATTTGGCTTGGATTTGTTTCTGAATGGCTCTATGGACTTAAAACTTGGGAATTTCTTTTGATTTTCTTTCCCAAGTGATTCAGGCTCTCAAAAGCTTCTCTCAAGTTATGTCACTTCCACTCTTGCTCAATCTCAATTTTATTCCAATTAAATATTCCTTTTTCCATTAAAGGAATAACCCTTGTAGCTCTAGGTTGTGAAGCAACCTATATTTCTGTTCTTCCAAAAATCCCAAGAAAATTCTCATAAATCCTTTGCACCATGTGAACCTTGGATATGTTAAAATATTCAAGATTTACTTCTCATGGTGAGCAAAACATTCAATCTTTGATTCTGGTCAAAATTTCAGTTTGTGAGGCAACTATATTTTATATTGCTTCAAAAATTCTGAAATTAATCCAGGACATTCTCATACCAATATTATCAATCTCCACAAATTTTGGGCTCATTTCATTCAGCCAATTTTTCTGTAAAATTCCTCCAAATTTCTGTCCAGTGGGAAGTGTTGTGAAGGAAATACCCTGTACACTAACCCAATTGGGCTGAAATTTTTATAGCATGTTGGCATCCCCAAATAACCCACAAATACCAAGTTCAAACTCCAGGAAGCCATCCAAGTGAGTGCAACATCCTCTGCAAGATTTCTAGACCAGAGAGGCAGTTGTGAAGCAACCATGCTCTACACTGATCCATTTGGTCTGAATTTTTCCCAGCATGTGCACCTTCCTACTGCATTTCAGTGTGGCAAACTTTCACTCCCAAAGCCCTAGCCATTTTACCTCAACTTGCTGCACAAGTTTCCATCCAGAAACTTGCAAGGAAGCTATCCAGCTGTCCTAGCCACCTCTTGCCAAACCAACTACACCGAGAGGCCTCTGGAAGGAGGGACTATCGCACGGACATGACCGGGCAGGCCAGAGCACGCCGCGTGCACCAGTGCATGCGGTGACCACGCGTCTGGCCGAGCCAAAACTGTGCTCTGCACGTCGCCCGCGTCGGACACACTCGCTCCGGTCACCTCTCGATGCCTCTCTTTATCCCAGTACGCCGACGTTGTCGCCGCCGTCCACCTGGCCAGCCTGGACCCTTCTACCCCCTCCGGCGAGGCTCGCCGCCGCACACGGCCAAGTGCGCGCACGGGCGGCATAGTGACCGTACGGGGATGAGCTGGCTGGCAGCTTCCCGGCGAGCCGTCGCCTTGCGCTTAACTCCCCTGACCTCTCTCGTCGCTTCACCTCGCTCTGCGACGGCCACCTCACCGTACCTGCTCCGGCGACATGTCCGCGGCGCCGAGCGGCTCGGCCACCCTCCGCCCACCTATAAAAGGCCCCTCCCGGCCTCTCCATCCCTCACCACTCCCCTCCTCTCCCTCTCAATCGCCACCAGCAGAGCCAGGGCAGGCCGGAGAGCCCTCCTTCTCCGTCTCCGGCGAAGGGCTTCGCCACTCTGCCCCAGCTCCGTCCGCTCGCCTCCGTCCACCCTAGCCCCATCCGAGCCCACCCCCGAGTTCGTAGCACTCCACTGACCATCCCCAACCCCTCCTCTGCCCAAGAGTTCGTCGGAGTCGCCGGATCGATCGACCACCGTAGCTCACCGCCGCCTGAGACGAAGGGGGCGACCGCGTCCGGCCATCATTCGAGGAGCTGCGGGTACGGGAGTGCTCGCCGGCGTCCGCCCGATCCATCCCCACCCTTGCCCAGCTCCGCCGCAGTCTCTACGCCGGCGAATGTCGCCGGTGAGTTCCGCCGCCCCTGTTCCCTCTCCCACTCTGTTCAAACCTGGCAAGGGGGCCCCACCTGTCGGCGACTCCACGCACGCCCGAAGCGGTATGTGAGTGGAAACGCCTGGCCGGTTTACGCCTTCGACGTGGCCTCCTTTGGGTTTTTCTGTTTTTCTTTTTAATTCAAATAATTCCAGAAGTTTGACTGAACTTTTGACCATCAATAACTTTTAAACCATAAGTCCAAATGAGTTCATTCTTTTTGCATTATTTTTCTTATGAGCTCCTCTAGTTGCTGTAAAAATTTGGGATTTTTCTCTGCTGCCTAGAATTTCTCATCAAAAGAAAATGCTTTATGTGGTATTTGAAAATGCTTTCAAAAATGTTTTTCAGATTTGGTTTGCCTAGTTGGTGAAGGCCAGGAGTACTCCCACACTCTGTTGGTGCAAGGCAAGCCACAACTCTCATTTGCATAATTGCATTGCAATGTCATAGTAGAATTAATTATTTTAATGCCATATATGAATTATTTATGAATGGATTAATTCATGCAATACTTTGGAGATTTTGGATAAGTTGCTGTCATGATGGTGATGAGATTTTGGATTAGTATGAGATTTCCAGATTGATGTCGTAATACTGTCGAACTGTGAGATTACCGTCTATGATTATTTTGTGATTCCGTCGGTACCACATATATGGGACCAGTAGTAAAAATTGATCAGGATGCTCGTTGGAATTCTAGTTGGTTATTGTGATATCTTTGATCATTTGTATTTCGGAGGGTCAGTAATGATTACTCGCGGATAAAATCCTTCATTGTTGATCAAGTGCCACTGAACCGAACTTTCCAGTGCAGCCACACCTGCCAGAATGGGACGGCCTTGTCTTGGCCTAACAGCGTGCTCTTTTATCGGTACCACCAAAGAGGGAAGGTTATGCGTGCGTGCTACCCTGATCAGGTAGACGATGATAACCTTGTGAGCCCAGTTTGGTTTTTGAGCTCAGGTCCCCGTTTGGGACAGTTTGTTGGCCATGACGATGGCAGGTGTCAAGAGTGACACATGGGCCACCCAGGGCAGGACTCCGGGGGAGGATGATTGTCGGTGGTACGGTGGAGGAGTCACGGGTTAGGCAAGTTTCGTTGGAGCAGCACCGGTCCACCCAAAAGGGAAGTGTACTGAGGTACGGGACAAGGAGCTCCATGCTGTGGGAAAAGTGCGCAACCTCTGCAGAGTGTAAGAATCTATTCGAATAGCCGGGTCCACGGTATTGGACACAGTTCGTACTAGGTCACACTGTCTGATCAACACCAATGAGGGAATGACGTGTTAATGATGGAAGAAATCGTCTCAGTATAGTAAGGTAACCGCTTGCTTGAGGCTGATGGTAATTGTTGGGGATGATTCCAGGGATGATTGTCAATAGTTCTCAAGGTGACCATGAGTTGATCACAAGAGTAAGTGGTTCGATTATGTGGCTCAGGGCAAAGTGGTTCCGTAGCAGTAACAAGATTGATAATCGGGGCAACCTTATGTGATTATTTTCTTCCACCCTTTTAGTAGCAGTTAAACCTGATTTAATCATGATTGCTATGACATTGTTATGCCTTGATGCTCTTGATTGTTGCGAGCTTGCGAGTACATTCAAAGTACTCACCTGGCGTGTCATGCCAGTTTGCAGGTGCTGCCATGTTTGCATAGTGGAGGTGTTCGCTTTGCGAGCTAGGACGTGTCCCTAGCCAGAGTCCCTGCGGAGTGGAGTCCATTTCGACGCCATAATTCTGCTGCTGCTAGCATAGAATTGTCGTAGCAAGCATAGCTTTACTGAGGCAACCCTTTGTAATATCTCAAACCCTTGTACCCATCTATTTATAATAAAGAGCTGATTTATTCTATGCCAAGCAGTGCCGTATTCTAGAAGACTTGATCTCTGGGCTGGAATACGTGGTGCTCCGGTGACTCTGAGCCGGGGTGCCACACTCAGCAAAAGAAGAAGCAACGAAAGAGAATTGCAAAGAAAAATATACCTCCTGCTCCGAAGGAAAACTCGCTTGCTCGCCCAGTTGATCAGTCTCAGATAGAAAACTCTCCTGAGCCAGCTATTCCTTCGAACCCCCCCAGTAAAGGACTCAGATGCTCCTCCCTAACCAAGGCCAACTGAATCAGTGCCTATGGCATCCCCTGCTCGAGCTGATATTCCCTCGCAAAGATCTGTTTCTGAGGAAGGTGAAATTCCTCACTCCGAGCCCCAAGCTTCTCTGGCTCATGAAGCTCCAACAGTCTCGGCTCCTCCTATTATCGAGCAACAACAGATTCCAGTGGAGCAATCTCAACCGCCTGCAGTGCATGATTCGGCCTCAGTGCCTAACGTGAATGAACCTGCCCTGCTGCCCACTGCCTCTGCAGCACCCTCTGTTGCGCCACATGCTCCCTCTCCACTCAAGTTATCTATCGACACAGTGACACGAATTCCAGAGGCTGGTCCTTCCGAAAGGAAATCTGTCTCTGCTCGCCGTACTGACTCAGTTGTATATGGCGATGAATTTCTCTCTCCTGAAGAAGAACTCAAATACCCATATCCCCGTGAAGAACTACCTTTGTTCTCATCAGGAGCAGGCGCCAAAGGTCCTCTTTTCAATCGGAATGTGCACCCCAAATTCTTTCAAGATAGTCCGTATGATGGGCCGCGCACTTCGGAATTGCCTCGCTTCTGGACTAAGGAACAGGCCATATATTACTCTCGGGTCCTCTATGAGAGCAGAAAGATATTTCCTCATGAATATCTGAATATTCCTGCAATGCGCAATATCGGCTGTTTCAATCAATTGCTTCAAGATCTGGATGATTTCTGCCTCACCAAGGTATTTGAATTCGAGCACCCTTGGAACAGAGAGATTATTCTTCAGTTCTATACTACACTGTATATCTCTGGTGATGAATCTGTTAGCTCAAAATGGATTATGGAGTGGATGACCGAAGGAAAACGCATCAAATGCACTTCAATAGATTTTGTCTCGCACTTCCATTTCCCTCGCTTTGAGCATGGTGACACTGAAATTCGGGTTCACAACATTGATGTCATATCAGATGAAACTTTTCGGTGCACAATGGATAAAGAAAAGATTCGTGACTACACTGGTCCTCCTCGTCCTGAGCACTTAACCTTCGAGAATCAGACGCTATTTCTTATGCTCTCCTACACCATTTGCCCTCTGGCGGGTATGAATCCGGACAAATCCATCTCAGATGTTCTTCGAAATGCTATATATGCAATCTCTGAGCGATACATCTTCGATGTGGAAGACATGTTTCTGCGTATTCTGAAGGATTCTGCACAATATCCCTTCTGCATCAAAGTTTTCGTGCCCTGGATCTAGAAAGTTATTGATCATGCTATGCGCACTGTGTATCTTGCGAAGGAAAACCACAAAAGCTTCATTCCTCCTGTTCGCGATACCTTGCAAGTCATGGAAGATATTACTTTGGGTAAATCACCCGCATCAAGCCCCCAAGACTATCACAAGCAATTCGATGGGCCACGTCTTCCTCAGCGCGACCGAAAGATTTCGCCTCAACCTCCATTGCAACTTGAAGTTAGGTAGCGTACACAACAACTGTTGCTGCAGCATATCGCCGAGGATCGACGCAAAAAAGAACGTCTCGCCTCCGAGCTAAATGCTCTCAACAATCGCACGAGAATTATGCATCTGATAGCTGATGAAAACAAGAAGAGACTCTAGAAATTGCTTCGCAAGTTCTTCATCGAGAAACAACTCCTGAATGTCAATCTCCAAGAGCTCTATAATTATATTGACAAAGGCTTCACTATTGAATATTTTCAAGATCGGAGTACCCCTCCTCTTCCTGTTCGTGAGCCAACCACTAATCTTCTTCATCTCAAGCTTCGCAAATTGCTTGACGAGTCTGAAGCCACCTCACCGACCGAGAAACCTACCGAAGGCAATGTGCTATCCCGTGATCCCCCTGTGGCTCCTCCTCATGTACCCTCGGTTGCTCAACCCCAAGTTATTATTCCTGAAGGAAAATCTGATGCTGGTGAAGACGAAGACAATCCCGTCACTTCTGAAGAAGAAGTCACCTCGGACAGTTCTTCTGGAGATGCCACTGATTGAACCAAGTTCTGCGTTTTTGCACTCATGTTATTCGTCACCTTTTTGACACTCGTTGACAAAAAGGGGGAGAATTACATCGAGTCTCGATAGATTTGCTTTCCGTGTTTTGTTGGTTTTTGGTTTCGTGCGAGTTTGCAACTTCTGGTTTAAGGTTATCTGTACTACGTTGTAAAACTCGATAACTTCTGTGCTGTAATGTTAATAACCCCTCCTGCTACACTATTTCTCTTGAAGCATTTGTTTTGCAGGTGGAATTATTATCAGAAGTTATGAATGATTGCACTACGATCTCGATGGATTATATCTCATCAGTGCGAATCATTGTCTCGAATGATTGAAATTTCCTCCGTATACTTCAATACTTGCAGGAGAATTTATGTCATATCCTTTTTTCCCTGCATACATTTAGGGGGAGTCTATTTCATCATCGAGCAAAGTAACACTTACTCACTCTTGCTGGAATTACTTTACACTTATCTATCTTCACTTCGATGATTATCTATTTTGTCAAGAATCATCCAAAAAGGGGGAGATTGTTGGTGCAATAATTTGCCTCCTTATGTTTTGGAGATTGTTGACATAAACAGTAAGGGGCTGATGTGTTTGCTAGTGCACACAGAGTAACATGGCCCTAAAGTCAAGAGGAGTTTGGTTCAAACTCTGAAGAAAATCCCCTGCGTGGCAGTGAAGGTTATCACCGAAGATTATGACGACAAGAGTGACCCCTCAAAAATTGCTGACACAAAGCAATTGGTTCGGTGCACGTCCGAAGAAAGTGACTGCGGCCGAGAAGATTGAAGATGAAGTGAAGACGTAGCATTTATTTCGTTGTTTCTCTTCTCTTTATTGAGTCATATGATCTTCTTCACTGCGAGAGATTTGTCTCTCACCGAGGAGTTAGCATTACTTGTTCCTCAAGTAATGTTACCGTTGCTCTCAAAAGCCACTCAAATGGTCACACACGCCTATCATCTTTGACGCCGAGGACCACCCTGATCGCATAACTACGGTCGGGTGTTTGCCGTTGTTGGTTTCACCAACAATTCGCAACCTTCAAGTAACAAAGATGTTAGTTGACGGTGGGGCTGGTCTGAATCTGATCTCTCCAGAAGTTATCAAGAGGCTGCAGATCCCCGATGAGGAACTCAAAAAAACAGGCACGTTTCAAGGAGTAAACCCGGGAAGGAGCTACCCTAAGGGAAAGATCACGTTGCCGGTGACGTTTGGCGGGGAGTTGAACTACCGAACGGAGAAGATGGTCTTTGACATCGTCAAAACCCCCTTGCCGTACAATGGGATTCTTGGCCGCCCTGCCTTAGCAAAATTCATGGCAGCATCTCACTATGCATACAACACGTTGAAGATGCCAGGGCCGATGGGTGTCATTTCCATCAACTCTGACAAGAAAGATGCAGTCATTTGCGTCGACAAGATGTACAGAGATGCGGTTGCAGCAGAGGCCACCAAGACACCAGCTCCCGCCAAGAAGAAGGAAAAGAAGAAGTCTGGCAAGACCTCTAGCAAGGACTCCGGGAAGCGCACCTCTTTGGAGTGCTGTGCGCCTGTTGAAGACTTGCCGGAGTGCTCTGCCGGTAAGAAATCCAAAGCCACTGCACCGGCAACCAAGAAGGTGCCCGCGAGGGAGGACGGCACTAACGGTACCTTCACCATCAGTGCTACTCTTGACAGCAAATAGGAAAGCGCGCTCATTGCCTTCCTGCGGACGAATCTCGATGTGATCGCATGGCGACCGTCTGATATCCCCGATGTTCCCAGGGAGGTAATTGAGCACTACCTTGCTGTCTATCCCGATGCTCGGCCCGTCAAGCAAAAAGTCTGGAAGCAAGCTTTGGAGCGGCAGCAATTTATTGCCGAAGAGATCAAGAAGCTCAAAGCGGCAGGCCTAGTCAGAGGCGTACTACATCCTACTTGGTTGGCAAATCCAGTAGTGGTGCGCAAAGCAAACGGAAAATGGAGACTTTGTATTGACTACACTGATATTAACAAAGCATGTCCAAAGGATCCTTTCCCTTTGCCGCGCATTGACCAAATCATAGATTCTACTTCTGGCTGTGATTTGCTCTCCTTCCTTGATGCATATTCAGGATACCATCAAATATTCATGGCCAAGGAGGATGAGGAGAAAACCGCATTCATTACTCCATGCGGCACATACTGCTTCGTGCGTATGCCTTTCGGATTAAAGAGTGCCGGTTCAAGATTTGCGAGGGCAGTCCAGATTGGTTTGAACCTTGTCGGAAGTCGGGCTCCGGGGACCCAAAGGTTCGAACACTGGGTGAGCTCGTTCTACTACTTCGTTTCCTACCACGCTAAACGACGACGAGGCTACGGCGAGAGCGCGCTAGTGAGGGACAGAGCGAGGAATCAGTGTTTTACCCAGGTTCGGGCCACCTTACGGTGTAAGACCCTACTCCTGCTTGGTTGGTATTGCCTTTGGTGTGAGAGAGAATACATGGTAGAAGATGATGGGAACCTCTCTCCTCTACAATGGCTGCTCCGCCCTTTTATATCAGCCTTGGTCCTCTTCCCCCTGGAAACTTAGGCGGGAAGGGTTGCCACACTTGGCGATTTTGAAAGGGGACAGGCGCTCAGGCTATCCTGACTAAAGGTGGTCTTCGCCTGCCAAAGCATGATCCATGACGCGCCGGTGGGCTCGGTGATGACCTCCGCCCAGCGCGTCCGTCGTCTTGGTCTTCCTTCACCGATCGGGCCACCTTTGGGGTTGCTTTGGGGAGTAGATAGCTGGCCCTGCTCCCTTAACACAAAAGAGGAAACCATCTTCATCCGCACCCGCTGGCGCGGCCTCTGTCGCCGCTCGTTGCCGCGCGCGTCACCCATGTGATGGGCCCCAGGCCGCGCGGCACGCCGAACGGCCTTCGTCTAGACCGCCTGCGGGAGGGGGCCTTTGGAGGCCACCTCAGGAAGCCGCCTCGCGAGGCCGCCTCGGGAAGCCGCCTCGGGAGGCCGCCTCGCGAGACCGTTGATGGTGGTGCTGAGCCTTGCTCGCCACTTCCTGAGGAGGGTGCCTCAGGAGGCTAGGGCCTCATGAGGGGTCTTGGTGCGATGCTCGGTGGTAACAGCCCGCTGGGCCCACGCCAGGCGTTGCGCCCTGGGCCAAAGGCAGACGGGCCTGGATACCCATGGTTCCACGGGCCCGACAGTAGCCCCCGGGTCCACGGCGCGCACGTTCCCGCCTACTGAGGGGCGAAACGGCGCGGGCCCTAACCGCCTACGGCCAGGTGCGACGCGTGGCGCACGATGTGACGGGGGGCGCACTCACTTCCCCACGACGTCTCGGTAACTGCCCACGCTGACATAAATCTTGCCACAGGCGACGCGAGGCCCTCATTGCCTTCCTTCAAACAATCCACCTCTCCGCGCCTTTCCTTCTCGCGCGCGTGGCCCCTCGTGACTCCCCCCTTCGAACTCCGCCTCTTCCCGCTCCCGATCCGTGCCTCCGCCGCGCAGATGGCGCCGGCCGGCAAGAGGGGGAAGGAGGCGGCCCCGTCCCCAAGCGCGCCCGTCTTTGGGGCGGCGCTGCAGCGCTTCACCATCGACGACGAAGAGGGCTTGGACAGGGTGCTTTCGTTCATGGCGGGCGGTCAGAGCAAGAACCAGGCGACCCAAATCTGGCCGGGGTCGCGCCCGCGGCGCGACCTGGGGGCGATGGCCTACCCCTTCTTCCTCCACAGCATATATGCCGGGTTGGTGCCGCCATTCTTGGACTTCTTCTATGCCATACTCTCCCACTACCAGGTCCACGCTCTCCATCTTCAACCCAACTCTACTTTCCTCCTGGTCGTGTTCGCCTTTTACTGCGAGGCTTTCGTGGGCGTGACGCCCTCCGTGGCGCTCTTCCGCCACTTCTTCTGCCTGCGGATAACCACGGCGGACCAGCGCTCCAGATGCGCGTCGTTCCTCGCCGTCAAGGGGATGGAGGACGGCATTATCAACTTGAGGGTCGCGAAGAAGGTGGAAGGCTACTGGCAGCGCTGGGTCTATATGGACGCATGCCAGACCAACCGGCTCCTGATGATCCCGATGGACCCGGCCATGAAGATCTCCGCGTGGGGGCACGAGAAGCTTGTTGACCCGAGGATGGAGCCCGTCTTGGAGCGGATGGCGGCGCACCGGACCGCAAAACTGTCGGGGTCGGCAGTCGTCAGGGAATACCTGCGGCGGCGCATCGCGCCACTTCAGCAGCACTCGCGCCCTATGTGGGAGTACACCGGCGCGGGCGACGCCATTAGGCTGAAGCCGGGTAGCCTGGGGCCAGACGTGCTGGACAGGGCCCTGGCGATTCTGCTCAGCACCCCTGCCGCGGAAGCGCCAGAGGCGGCGCTCCCGCTTTTCCGCTACCCGGAGAAGGCGGAGCTGGTGAAGGAAATGCCCCTCTTCGACCAGTGGGGCCTCGTGCCGGAGGGCCATGTCGGGCCCCGCGACAACCCCCTTGTGGTGGAGGTGGACTCGGGAGGCAGCAGCGGCAGCGGAGATTCGGAGGAGGACGCCAGCCGGGCACCACTGCGCACCCGCCGTCAGCTCATCTGCACGCTCGAGGACGACGACGCCGAGAGCGATCCGCCCACAGTAGAGGGGGCTCTCGGCCCGGTGGCGGGCGAGCCCCCAGCACCTGACGCTCGTCATGAGGCTGGAGCCCCCCAGGGCGCTGAGGCGGGCGACGACACGTCCGGGTCTACCGCGGCACGCCCCGGGGGCCCAAGCGGCGGCGCCGAGGCGATGGTCGGTGGGGGTAGCGTTGGCCTGGCTTCCGCAGAGGAGAAGAAGATGAAGTGGCACGTCAGCGACGAGTAAGCCTCCTGCCTCTTCCCGGCGCTCTTAATTCTTGCTCATCTATCCGGGCTCGAAGCTGAGCCACCATTCGCGCAGGAGGTCTGCCGCGAATCAGAAGAAAAATAAGAAGAAGACGGCGACGTAGGCGAGGGTTACCCCCAGCCCGCTGGGGTGTCGACGCCCACCGCCGGTGCCGGAGGGCGTGGAGAGGCTACCCGCCATCCCGACGCCGACGCGGGGCGCATGGAAATCGAGGAGGAGGCAGTCGCTCCTCCGGGGTCGCATGTGGGTGCATCCCGTGAGGCCGAGGCGAAGGAGCCTCGGGCGGCAGCCTCAGGAGGCGTGGACGCCCTCCCTCCTGACCCCGCCGCGAGCAAGGAAGCGGTGACGGAAGAGGCCGTAGCGCCTACCCCCCCGCCGGGGGCCTCCTTGGGCGCGAGGAAAGGCGTCGTGGGGCACGCCATGACCGGCACGGAGGGCCCCCATAGCGTACCACCGCGGCCGAATGAGGGGGGCGGCCTGGCGAGCCCGCCGCCTCTGGCGAGCGGCGCTGGGTCTTCCCTCGCCGCTGCGGCGGAGGGTGCCAGAGGGCCCGACCCGGACTGGCCCCTGGTTCTTGTGACTGTCCGTGCTTTGCTCAGGCCTGAGGCCTTGCGCGACGCCAAGGCCGCGCTTGCTCGGCTCGGGACGGACTTCCAGGACGCGGAGACACGCCTTGCCGAGGAACGCTTGAAGCTTGCCGATGGGTGGCCCCGGCTCAGCGTCGCCATCGATACGGCCCGGCGCCATGACGAACGTGCTCGCGCACAGTGCTAGAAAGACACCGCCGAAGCAGAGGGGGCCCGCGCGAGAGCCCTCCAGGAGGCAGAAGTGGCCAACGCGCGCCGCGAAGAAGCGGAGGGCCTCCTGAAAGGGTTCCAAGACCAACATGCCGAGCAGGCGCAGTCGCTCCTCGCGCGGGAAGGCGCCCTCGCCACTCACGAGAAGGAGGTCGCAGCCCGCGAAGCAGGCCTCGAGACTCGCACGGAGGGCCTCGAGAAGACGGCGACCGAGCAGGCCACGGAGAGGGAGCGCCTGGAGACGCTGAGGCGCCAGCTGGCTGATGCCCAGGAGGCTCACACGAAGCGTGTTACCGAGGCCAACGCCCAACTGGAGGCCAAGGAGAAGAAGGTTCAAGAGGATGCTGACCCGAAGGTAGCGGAGGCGCGCCTGGCGCTCGCCGAGGAGCACGATAAGGCGCTGACGCAGCAGAGGGATGCCTTCGAGTCAGAACGCGAGCGGCTCTGGCAAGAGGTCACTGATCTCAAGGCGGCACTCGCCGAGGCGGGGACCCGCCGGGGAGCAGCGCCGCTGCCCGACTCTGGCGCCGCCGATCAGGGACAGGAGCAGCGCTAACACATCAAGGCGTTTCACTCCCTCGAGATCCGCGCTCACGATGCCCTGAGCTCCATCTACCAGGGAAGGATGGGGGCTCTCCGCGAGTCCCGTGACGCCGACTACATCGACTTCTCCACCAAGCTCGTGGAACGGCTTGAGGACGGAGCCAAGGAGGTGGACCGCATCTTGGAGGAGGAGTGCCGCAGCCTCTTCTCCCTGGCGGCGACTCGCGTCTTCAGCCACCTCCTTCACACCGATCCCAACTTCGACTTTGGCAAGGTGATAGCGCCAGTCCCCGAGGAGCTTCGCGATGGGCTCGCAAAGGCGGTGGAAGGCCATGTGGGCGCGTTACTCTAGAAGTACTCCTGCGGCAGCGGCGAGAGCTCCGGCGGCAACGCCGGCGCCGGCGAAGACGACGACGACGCAAGCTCTATCGTGGTATTTTCACGGCAGATGCCATTAGATGGCTAATGAGGTGGGGCTACCTAAGGACGTCGGTGGGTTTCGGAGGCGAGGTTGGCACGAGCAAGTGCGGGACACAAGACGTACCCAGGTTCGGGGCCCTCCGGAGAGGTAATACCCCTAGTCCTGCCGAGTGTAGTATGGGAAGCACAAGGGCTACACGGTTGCTCCTGGAGCTGTTTGGGCGGAGGAGGAAGGTAGGGCTAGGCCACTTTCCTGCCTCTCCGGCGAGAGTGTGTGCGTGCTATGGAGCAAGAAGGAGCAGCTATGTGAAGGCGACCGAGCTGAGCCATCTGCATGGAGGCCTCCCTGGGGGTCTTATAGGCCGGCCCCCAGGGTTACAATGGTAAGATTACAAAGGCGCGGGGCCCTGCTGTCATCGACCGGCATCCGGTGGCCGGGTCGCCGGGTCACCGGATGCACCGCACCTCTGGGCGCGGGGTACTGCGGCGGGTCTTGTCTCTCGTCAGCCTGAGCACAGGCACTGTGGCGCGTCTTGTCCGTCGTCAGGGAGAGGTCGGCGCCGTCGTTTCTACAGGACCGCGCCGCCCTGACACCTCCCGCCTCGGGCGGGGGTGCAAGGGAAACTACAGCTTCGCCTGCTTTGTCAGCGTAAAGGTAGGAGCGCTGTAGCCATGCTTGCTTCGTCGCTAAGGCTTCGTCCCCTCGTGGCCAGCCGGCAGGGGGGCTAGCCGGCCAGGCCGGGTCGCCGTGCTGGGCCGGCTCGTGCCGGGGAGCCGGCGTACTGGCAAGCCGGCCTGAGGGTCCTGACCTGCTCTGATGATTTTTAAGAAGGGGTTCGAGCTCCGTTGCCTACCCGGGGTTCATCCCCCCGACAGTAGTCCCCGAAGCTGTCACGGCTCTCCGGCTCCATGCAGGGGGGCCTTCACAGCTTCCCCCTGAGGAGTCGGTTTGTTGGTGAAGTGCGGGAGTCCGTCCGGGCGGCTCCGCTTGTCCGCATGCCGGCCAGGGGGAGGCGGACGCCGGCCTCCGGTTGCCGGGTCGCGGCACTCCGGCCTGGGCGGGAAACGGAAATGCCCGTTGGTTGAGTCTCGCTTCATACGGCGATTCGCGCCCACCGCGGCCTGACGGAGCGCCATGTGCTGCTTCACGGTGGGCGAGGCCTGCCAGCCCACGCGCGCGACGGGACATGACCGTGGACCGGGCCCGCCACGACGCACCCTCGGCCCGCGCGGGAGGGATTTACTGCGGCGGCGATTGACGGTTGCGCTTTCCCGCGCAGTAAATGTGCGCGTAAAACGCGTGCGCCCGATGCGGGGGAGTGGGAATCGTGGGCGCAAACGATCCCACTTCCCCACGTTGTCTTCGTGGTTATAAAGGGGAAGGAGGGAGTGCGACGGAAAGACTTCTCGCGCCCACTCTGCTCCTTTCTCCTCTCGTCCTGCTCCTTCTCCACCGCACCCGAGCGAAGCACTGCCGCCGCGTGCTCTCGCGCCAGCCGCCGCACGCCGCGACCCGAGGTCCGCAGCCCACAGCCGTCGCCCGGGGCTTGCAGCGCGCCGCTTTCTCCTTCCCTTCCTGTTCGTCGCCGCAACTTCACGCTCACAAGCCCTCCAATGGCGTTGCCAAAGGGCTCGTGGGAGGGCTCGATCATCACCGAGGAGAACGTGCGGTACCTCCGCCGCACGAAACGGCTGCCGCCAGCGGAAGTGCTGGTTGCGCGCGTGCCTGGCCCGGAAAGGGTGCCGCAGCCGCAGGCGGGGGAGTGCGTCGTATTCTTCTCCCACTTCGAGCGCGGGCTCGGCCTCCCCGCGAGTCTCTTCTTCCGCCGTCTTCTCGACTTCTTCGGGCTGCAGCCACATCACCTTGGCGCTAACGCCGTGCTGCAGATCGCGGGCTTCGTCACGCTGAGCGAGGGCTATCTCGGCACGCTGCCGGACGTGGAGCTATGGGCCAAGATGTTCTTCCTCAAGGAGCAGGGGGCGTCGGCTGGCGAGATGTCGGATTGCGGGGCCGCCGTGGTCACCGGCCGGGTGAACGGGCCATTTCCCAAGCCGCCGCTTGAGGACTCGGCCAAGAAGTGGCAGACGACGTTCTTCTACGTCCGGAATGCCGACTCGGCGGTGGACGTCATAAACCTTCCGCCCTTTGTCGACGCGCTGCCTCTCGCGAAGTCAAACTGGGGCTACTGCCCCAAGAAGCCGCCACAGGAGCTCCTGAACATGTGCTGCCGGGTCGGGGAGATGACGGATCGCGAGGGGCTGAAGCCGGCTGACCTCATCGCGGCCTTCATCTCATGCCGGGTGCTGCCGCTGTAGCGCCGGGCACACCGGATCTGTGACATGAGCGGCCGGCGTGACCCGACCCGGACGTCGACCAAAGCGCTGACGGCGGCCGGGATCGTCCAGCGGGTCAACTATATCTCCAAGGCCGGGTTGAAGGAGGACGGGTGGTGCTTCAGGAAGGAGCCCTATCACCGGGAGAACCCGGCACCGGCGGTGAGTCCTTGGTCCTTATTTTTTGCCGCCTCAACGTTATTCTTGTGCCCTGACGCCGCGGGAGGGCCGCAGTTGTTCGCGAGCCAGCAGAAACACGACGGGCCAAATCCCCCGATCCTGCTGGCCGACTTGCCCGAGCCGGATGCGGAGGAGGCCGGCGCCGAGGCGGAGGAGGGAGCCGGCACCGAAGCGCACCTGTCCGACGTCGCAGCCGGCGGGACATGGAACGCAGGTAAGTCTCTTCCATCCGATCTCCTGCGCGACTGGCCTGATGACGACGAGGAGGGCCTGACCAGAGCGCACGGTGCAGAGCCCTCGGCCGGAGAGGACACCAGCGTAGATCCTCCACGACGGCTGCGGAAGGCGGCTGGCGCCGGGCCAGCTCGCGCGGCGGAATCCGGCAGTCGGCTGCACGGGAAGGAGCCGGTCGAGTGGAGCCCGACCGCGAAGCGCCCAGCGACGGCGATGCCGGCGCGGGAGAGGGTCATCGTCAAGAAGAAACGCCGGCTCGCTTTGTCCGTGGGCCAGAGGCGGGAGGTCCCGAAGGTCATCGGGTGAGTGACCCTTGCCTGCTTTTGATCACTTGCTCGTTTTCTTGCTTGAGCCCTTGTGGTGATGAACTTGCTATGCACAGGTCCGCCGTTGACCTGGCTTTGGCGGCCGCGGAGGCCGCAGCTGGCGAGGCCGTCTGGCGGAAGACCCGGAGCAGCGCCATCGACCCCGAGCTGGCCCGGACCACGGAGGAGGACATCGAGGCCCGCCAGTCCGGCCAAGACCTCGACACGGCGCGCCGCGATGCCTGGCGGGATCGCGCAGAGGCCGAGAAAGAGATGGAGGCAGCCTCGGCTCGGGCGTGGGAGAGGGCCTCCGCGAAGCAGGCGAGGATCGCCGCGGACCCGGCCTGGCCGGAGATGGAGAGGGGCCTGGAGCCGGCGGTGACGGTCGTCGAGCCGCGGCCGGAGGGGGCGGCGGAGCCGGCAGGGCGGACGGAGCCGGCCGGCGGCGAGTCAGATGTCGATGAAGACATCGTTGTGGACACCCCGCCCAGGGCCGACGCGACTGGAGGAGGCGGCGAGGGCGGCGGGGAGAGGCGCGAGGCCAACTCCGCGCCGTCCGGCCATGCGCAGCCGACACCGGCCACGGAGGCCGCGGCTGGAGACGCCGGGGCCCTGGTGGTCGTTCCGCCCCAGGCCGCTACAACCTCCGAGCGGCCGAGTGGAAGCGGATCCGGCTCCGGCACCACGATGCAGCAGTCGTGGGCGGACGCTGGCCAGGTCTTCATCGGCCCGCGCACCCGGGAGGACGACGCGAAGGATGCCTTGCGCGCGCAGCTTCGCGGGCAGAGCGAGCGCCTGCAGGCCTTCATCCGGGAAGACGCGGACTGGGCCCGGAGGCTGGAGCAGGCGATCGTGGTAAGTTTTTTTTTTTGCTCTTCTCGTCTTGGTCGTCGAGTCAGTGGGGGCGCGCCAGCGCACCCACTGGGTGTAGCCCCCGAGGTTCGGGCCGGGCTGCGGAGCAGCCGGCTCGAATCTTATAGCTTGCCTTTTGTGTTCTTCTAACTTTTGTCCTTGCGCAGCACCTGTACGACCTGCGGGCCACCGCGTACAACCAGCTTCGGGAGCGGTTCCGCGGGGTCAAGGCCCAGCTGGCCGGCAAGGAGGAGGAGTTGCGCCGGGTCCAAGGTATGTCTTGCATGCCTTCAGTGGGGGCGCGCTAGCGCACCCACTGGGTGTAGCCCCCGAGGTTCGGGCCGGACTGCGGAGCAGCCGGGTCTAATCTTAGAGCTTGTCTTTCTTTTTGTCCTTGCTTCCGGCGTCTGACCGGGAACCTTGTCGCGCAGTTGATGCGGCCGAGGTGCCGGGTCTCCGAGGCCGGCTTGCCAAAGCCGGCGAGGAGCGCGACCTTGCCGTCGCCGACAGCGACCGACTCCAGGTCGAGGTCGACCGGCTGGCGGCCGAGAAGGCCAAGGCAGAGGAAGCCCACCAGGCGGAGCTGGGTCGCCTGGCGGAGGAGCGCGGCAAGGCACCCGAGGAGCTGGCGGACGCCGGCAGGCGGACGCCGGCAGGCGGACGCCGGCAGGCAGATCGCCCAGCTCGAGAAAGACCTCAAGGCCCAGGCCCGCGCGTCAGCTGTGCGGGAGCACGGGATGCTGAGCGAGGCACGGCACCACGATGAAGCCTTCGCCCGTGAGTGCCCTCTTTCCCTCGGTCCGTCTGGCCAAGCCGGCAGGTTGTTTTTCTTCTGGCTAACTTGTTTCCTTCTTTGGCAGGAGTCTTCCCCGAGACGCAGGAGGCGGCTGAAGCGGCCGTGTACGCCCACCGGTCGGACCAGCGCGCGGCGGGGCAGGAGATCAACGTCTACGCCGCGTGGACCCTCTCGGAGATCGTCCTTGCCATCGAGGGCCATTTGCGCCGGCTATTCGATGCCGGACTGGCCATGGCGCGGAGACTCTGGCCGGGCACGGTGGCTCAGGACACCGTCACCCGGCTGGCGCGGTGGCTGGAGGCCGGCGTCGACCGGTTTGCCGCGTGGAGGGCCTCTGCGGCCCGCGCCGGCGCGGAGACGGCGCTGCAGTTCGTCATGTCTTGGTATCCGACCCTGGACCTCGATCGTCTGGCGGCGCAGCGGGCCAGAGCGGAGGAGCACTTGGCGGCGCAGGCGCGGCGGATCGCCGGGCGGGCCAGCTACTTGGCTTTGTTCGTCGCGCTCGACGAGTTCATCTTGGAGCGGACCGAAGATGGCGAGGATCTCCCTGTCGACGAGTTCGGCCTGCTCCTCAACGCTCCGGCTGGCAGCTCGGCCGAGAGGGGGGCCTACGCCGACGACGAAACCGAGACGGACGACGCCACCATGACCGTGAGGCCGGCGAGCTCCAGGTCCGACCCGGCGGCCGTGTCCACCTCGACTGAGCCGGCGCCGACTGGAGCCGCATCTGCCTCCGCCGAGCCGGTGCCATCCGGAGCAGATGGCGACGCCGCTTAGGACTTCGCTTTATCTCTCTGTACTTAGTACTTGGAATTTTGTTAGGTAGCAGGTCCACCCACTGGGGGTGTAGTTGATGTAATGAACTCGAGGCCGTGGGCCCTGTTGTATATAAATTTTGTGGCGCAACTGTTGTGTGTTCGCTTTTTGCTGTTCGGCCTTGGGCCTTTTTCTCGTTTGTCTTTTCTTCGGGCTTCCTTCCCGCTAGCCGAACAGCCGGGTTGCGGACTGTAGCTAGGACCGGAACTCGGGCTTTAGAGGGGACGCCCGATACTTAGGCTTTTCCGGACGTCGAGCGCGAGCGAAACACCCACTGGGCCGGCTGGCGGCAGGCGGTGAAGCCGGCTGGCGCACAGCCGGTCGTGTGGTGAACAAGGTCGGGTTGGTCCGGGTTGGCCGTGTCGGGCTCTCTTCCTTTGCTGTTCACGCGTGACGAAACCTTTGGCCTTTGGCTCTTGCCAGCCGGACAGCCGGGAGCCGGCTGTGACTGGCAAAGAGAGGGCTTTGGCGGTTTGTACGGTTCGAAATGGACTAAGGAAAAAATGGCAAGGCGCGGACTGGCCGGGTAGCCCCCGAGCCGGCTGGGCCGACTCGGTAGGTGGACCGAAGACAGGGGAGTGCGAAGGCACAGAGCTGAGTAAAAAGGAAAAAGGAAGCCCCCGAGCCCCCGAGCCGGCTGGGCCGACTCGGTGGGCGCCTGCTGTCGTGCGGGGGGGGGGGGGGCTTGCTGCTTTCATTAAATTCAAAAGGTGGTGATACATACGTGCGCGCGTTCAGCTATAAAACGGACGGAGGAGCTCCGCGTTCCAGGGCCGGCTGGACTCCTCGCCGGCTCCATCTCTCTTGCGCTTGTTCGGCTTCTGCGCGTCGATGAGGTAGTACGTGTTCCGGTCGCAGAGGGCCTTGCTGATGATGAAGGGGCCTTCCCAAGGGGAGGCCAACTTGTGCTGGCCGGCTGTCCGCTGGACGAGTCGGAGCACGAGGTTGCCCTCGCGGAACGCGAGAGGCTTGATCTTTTTGCTGTGGTAGTGGCGCAGGACTTGCTGGTAGATAGCCGGCCGGCTGAGGGCAAGAAGACGCGCCTCTTCAAGCAGGTCGACGCCGTCTTCGCGTGCCTCCTTTGCTTCGGCTTCCGTGTACATGGCCACCCGGGGCGAGTCAAACTCGACGTCGGTGGGGATGATTACTTCGGCTCCGTAGACGAGGAAGAATGGGGTGAACCCGGTTGATCGGTTCGGCATCGTCCGGAGACTCCAGAGGACGGCTGGCAGCTCGTCGAGCCAGCTGCCGGGTGAACGCACGAGCGGCTCGATGAGTCACGGCTTGACGCCGGCTAGGATGAGGAGGTTTGCCCGCTCGACCTGGCCGTTTGACTGGGGATGTGCGACGGAGGCCAAGTCTAGCCGGATGCCGGATGCCGAGCAGTAGTGCGCCAGCGCGCCCTTGGCGAAGTTGGTGCCGTTGTCCGTGATGATGCTGTGGGGTACGCCGTAGCGTACCGCGATATCTTTGATGAACCGGACGGCCGTGGGTCCGTCGAGCTTCTTGATCGGCCGAGCTTCGATCCACTTGGTGAACTTGTCGATGGCAACGAGCAAATGCGTCATGCCCCCTCGGGTAGTCTTGAAAGGCCCCACCATGTCGAGCCCCCAGACGGAAAAGGGCCAGGTGATAGGGATGGTTTGGAGGGCTGAAGCCGGCTGGTGGCTTCGCTTGCTGAAGCGTTGGCAGCCCTCGCATTTGAGGACCAGCTGCTCGGCGTCTTGCAGGGCCGTGGGCCAATAGAAGCCATGGCGGAAGGCCTTGGCCACCAGGGATCGCGAGGCGGCGTGGTGCCCGCACTCGCCTTGGTGGATGTGGAGGAGGATCTCGATCCCTCTGTCCTGCTCGACGCAGCGCTGGAACACGCCCGTCGTGCTGCGCTTGACGAGTTCGTGGTTGACGATGCTGTAGGCGGACGCTCGCCGCTGCACTTGCCGGGCTTCGGTCTCGTCGCTGGGGAGGGCACCGTCCTCCAGGAAGGCAAGGAGCAGCCGAGCCCAGGACGGGGCCGTCACCACCGCGAAGACGGCCGCCGGGATGGGATCCGGGGCGGCAGTCCCCAAGCCGGAGCCAGCAGTCCCCGAGCCGAAGGCGGTAGTCCCTGGGCTGGAGACGGCAGTCCCCGAGCCGGAGGCGGCAGTGTTGGGCGGGGGCGCGTTGGGGTCGTCCGGGACGAAGATGGATTCCAACTCGGGAGACGGCTTGATGGACGGCTTCCGCAGGTGCTCGAGGGAGATGCCGGATGGGACGGCTTGCCGAGTCGAGCCCATCTTTGCCAGCGTGTCGGCTGCTTCGTTGTCGGCGCGGGGGACGTGGAGGAACTCGCAGCCCTCGAACCCGCCGGAAAGCTGCTGGACCAGGAAGCGGTAGCTGGCCATGTTGGCGTCTTTGGCGTCCCAGTCGTCGGAAACTTGCTGCACCACCAGGTCCGAGTCGCCGTAGCAGAGGATGTGCTGGATGCCGATCGCCTTGGCCAGCCGGATGCCGTGCACGAGAGCTTCGTACTCGGCAACGTTGTTGGAGGCGGCAAAATGTATCTGCAGTACGTACCGCAACCGGTCGTTCTTGGGGGAAGACAACACGATGCCGGCTCCCAAGCCGTTGCGCATCTTGGAGCCGTCGAAGTGCATGCGCCAGTGAGTCGACTCGGGAGCCGGCGGCAGGTACTGGGTCTCCGTCCAGTCGACGAGGAAGTCGGCTAGCGCCTTGGACTTGATGGTGGTGCGGGGCTCGTAGAGGATCATGTGGCCGGCTAGCTCGATGGCCCACTTGGCCACCTGGCCAGAGGCATCCCGACAGCCCATGATCTCGCCGATGGGGCGCGTGCTCACCACAGTAACGGCGTGCTCTTGGAAGTATTGCCTCAGCTTCTTGGCGGCGAGGTACACGCCATAGCACATCTTCAGATAGTGGGGGTAGTTCTGCTTGGAGGCGGATAGTACCTCGCTTAGGAAGTACACTGGGTGCTGAACCGGCACCGTGCTGACCGCTCGGGAAGTGGCGGCGACGTACAGTAGGAGTGGCTCTTTCTCAGCCGGCGCGACCAGGATGGGCGCGGTGGACAGCAAGCCTGGTCGCTCCACTCGAACGCTGTCGTCTTCTTCATCAGCTGATACAGGGGCAGGGCCCTCTCTCCCAGCCGGCTGACGAACCGGCTGAGAGAGGCCAAGCAGCCGGTGAACTTCTGGACGTCGCGCAGCCAGGCCGGCTTGCGCATGCGCTTGATTGCCTTGATCTTCTCCGGGTTGGCCTCGATGCCGCGGTCCGAGACGAGGAAACAGAGGAGCTGGCCGGCCGGCACGCCAAAGACGCATTTCTCCGGGTTGAGCTTGATCTGGAACCGGCGCAGGTTGGCGAAGGTTTCCTGGAGGTCGGCCAGGAGCGTGAGGTGCTGCTTGGTCTTCACCACTATGTCATCGACGTAGATGTGCACATTTCTGCCGAGTTGGGGCAGCAAGCATTTCTGCATGCAGCGTTGGAAGGTGGCGCCGGCGTTCTTCAAGCCGAACGACATGGTGATGTAGCAATACGCCCTAAAGGGCGTGATGAAGGACGTCTTGAGGGCGTCGGCCGGGTCCAGCTTGATCTGGTGGTAGCCGGAGTAGGCGTCCAGGAAGGATAGGAGCTCGCAGCCGGCTGTGGAGTCGATGACCTGGTCGATCCGGGGCAGAGCGAACGGATCTTTGGGGCATGCCTTGTTCAGGCTGGTGTAGTCGATGCACATGCGCCATGTGCCGTTCTTCTTCAGGACGAGGACTGGATTGGCCAGCCACTCCGGGTGGAATACCTCCATGATGAAGCCGGCTGCGAGAAGCCGGGCGATTTCTTCACCGATGGTTCTTCGCTTCTCCTCGGAGAAGCGGCGTAGCGGCTATCGAACAGGCTTGGCGTCATTGCGGACGTGAAGTTTGTGCTCGGCGAATTCCCTGGGGACACCCGGCATGTCTTTGCGGGACCATGCAAAGATGACCTGATTCTCACGGAGGAAATCGACGAGCTCGCCTTCCTATTTGTTGTCGAGGCCGGTGCCCACGACGACGTACTTGCTGGAGCTGGGGTCGGCTGGGTTGAGCGGCACCCTCTTCGTGCCTTTGGCCGGCTTGAAGGAGGCCTCGTCGGTGGCCGGCTTGTGCGGAGCCGGCATGGCCGGCTGCGCGCTAGCCAGCGCCACGATCCGGTCGATCTGGCGCCTCTCCTCGGCGATGACCAGCGACTCGGCCAGCTGGGAGCCGGCTTTGGCGCAATCGAGGGACTTCTTGTAGTCGCCGACGATGGTGATGAGGCCCTTGGGACCCGACAGCTTCAACTTGAGGTAGGCGTAGTGGGGGACCGCCATGAACTTGGCCATCGCGGGCCGGCCCAGCAGCGCATGGTAGGGGCTAGCCAGGTCGACCACCTCGAACCAGATTGGTTCGCGGTGGAAGTGGCTGCTGGAGCCGAACAGGAAATCAAGCTGGACCCGGCCGATCGGAGAGCAGGAGAGACCCGGCACGATGTCGTGGAACACCGTCCGGGTCGGTTCCAGCTGTCGCACCTCGATGCCGAGCTTGGTCATGGTGTCGCGGTACAGGATGTTGATGCTGCTGCCGCCGTCGATCAGTACCCGTGAGAAGCGGCAGGTGCGCTTCTCGGAGACGAAGGTGGGGTCGAGCACCAGGGCATAGCCACCCGGCGTGGGCATGAAGGCCGTGTGGTCCTCCCGGGTCCAGCTGATCAGTCGGTCGGACCAGTGCATGTACTGGGGAACCGGAGGGACGACGGCGTTCACCTCGGCTTGGTGCTTGCGCTTGGCGTGTTTTTCGTCGCCTTCGCTGGTGAAGACGACGTAGGCCGCGTCCGGGCGCGGGAAAGCGCTCTCGGCGAGGGCGCCGGGTGGCGGCGGAGGCGGCGGCAGTGGCGGCTGCTGCGAGCCAGCTCCGGGTGGCGGAGGCGGAAGGTTGCCCTTCAACAGGCGTTGGGTGAAGCTGCACTGCCGGAGCGTGTGCGTCGACGGCATCGCGCCGCTCTGGTTTTTGCAGGGGGCGTCGAGCATCTGCTCGAATGATAGCTTGGGTTGCCAGGCGGCCATCCCGGTGCGTGGGCGCCGGCTGGGGCCCTGTTCGACCGGCTGCTCCCCTTCCACGGCGGCGACCTGCCGGTTGTCGTATCGGGGCGCCTGCTGGTCGTTCCGGCACTTGCCGGTGCTGTTGTTGTTGTCTTGCCGGCGTTGGCCGCCGTCGCCAGCCGGCTTGGGAGTCGCCGGCTGGACCGGGAGGGCCTTCCATCTGCGTCGATCGTGATCTTCACATTCATCGCGGAGTCAGCCTTGGCGTACTTGTCCGCCACTACCATGAGCTCTGCCAGGGTCTCCGGCTCGTCGCACACCAGCCGGTGCTTGACCAAATTGCCGTCTAGGCACCCGTCGATGAAGTACTGGATGGCTTGGACCTCGTGGACGCCCTCGCAGGAGTTGAGCAGCTCCGTCCACCGCGTGAGGAAATCGCGAAGGGGCTCGCCTGGCTTCTCGACGCACATGGAGAGCTGGCGAGGCTTGCCGGGTCGCTTGTAGGTGCTGGTGAAGTTGCGTATGAACGCGTCTTCGAAATCCAGCCAGGAGTTCACGCTGCCGGCTCGCAGGCTGTTAAGCCACGTCCGAGCCGAGCCGAGCAGCATGAGGGGGACGTAGCGCACGACCACACGCCGGTTACCGCCGGCTATGCCGACGGCCGTGGTGTAGTCTGTCAGCCAGTCCTCCGGCTTGGTGACGCCGTTTTATTTGGGGGAGTTGCGAGGCAGCGAGACACCTTTGGGGAAGGGCTCCTCACGAATGCGGGGGCCGAAACACGCCGGGCCGACAGAGCTTTCCTCCTCCAAGGCGGTGGAGCGCGCCAGCCGGTCGAGGCGGTGGCGGGCGCCGTTTTCGTCATAGGGCACGCGAGGGCCGAGCCGGTCAGCAACTGGCCCGCGCGGCGCGGGGGCTTCTCGGGCCGGTTCGAGCCGTCGAGCCAGCTGCAGGGGGGGCTCCGGTAGTTGAACCCGGCCGCTGCCAGCCGTCTCGTCGGCGACGCCGTCTCCAGCAGTAGCGGCGCGGTTGTGCCAGCTCCGACCGGATCGATGCCGGCCAGAGCGACTCGTGCTAGTGGTGTGGGAAGACGTTCGTGGCGCGTCCCGGAGAGCCTTTTCCGGGTCCCCGGTTTTTCCTGAGGTGGAGGCGGATGGCTGAGCTGGGCCGAAGTGCTTCTGCTATTCGTTCGCCACAGTGATGAGGTCGCGGATGCGCTGCTGCTGCAGGAGCTCTTCGCCCTCCAGGAACTCAAGATCTGCCATCGCGTCCTGCGCCGCGCGCATGTTCTTGACGGGGGTGTCGTAGACGGGCCGGCCTGCGCCTAGCGCATGGCCGATTGCGCCGCCACGGATCCGCACCTCCGCGTCCCGGCTGGGCTCAGCGGCGGCCGGCGTGAAACCGTGGATGCTGTCGTACTCCCGCTGGACGGACTCCAGCCGGCACCGCGTTGCCGCGAGCGTCGTGGCCTCGACCAGCAGGTGTTCATGGTCCTCGTTGAGCTGAGCAGCTGCAGCCGTCGTGTCAGCGTCGGGCGTGATGGGGGCCCGCAGGCTCCGTATCGTCTCGTGAAGCGGGTCGACCCGGTGCGGTGGGGCCGCTGCTGCGGCAGCGGCAGCCGCGGCGGCCTTCTCCTTGGCACGCGGGGAGCCGGAGCTGGTGCCGGTGGTCATTACCTCTGCGCGGACGTAGAGATCCGTGACGTCGTCGGAGACGGCGCAGCTAACGGGGACAGGGGAGTCGGTGAAGCTGCATACCCCGCTGGGAAACACGTCAGGGACGAGCGCGACGAAGACGCGCAGCGCGCCGAAGGGGACGATGAAGCAGCCTACGGGACAAGCGGTGTCCGGGCCCGGCGCAGCGCCGTAGCCGGCCGAGTCGGCCGCGCGGGGCGCGCCGACCAAACCGTGCACGATGCGCTCGCCGGAGCTGGTGAAGGGCCTCGTCCGGAACTTGACTCCGGCCGGCGCCGCGAGCGGCCCCACGGTGGGCGCCAACTGTCGTGGTATTTTCACGGCAGATGCCATGAGATGGCTAATGAGGTGGGGCTACCTAAGGACGTCGGTGGGTTCCGGAGGCGAGGTTGGCACGAGCAAGTGCGGGACACAAGACGTACCCAGGTTCGGGGCCCTCCGGAGAGGTAATACCCCTAGTCCTGCCGAGTGTAGTATGGGAAGCACAAGGGCTACACGGTTGCTCCTGGAGCTGTTTGGGCGGAGGAGGAAGGAAGGGCTAGGCCACTTTCCTGCCTCTCCGACGAGAGTGTGTGCGTGCTGTGGAGCAAGAAGGAGCAGCTAAGTGAAGGCGACCGAGCTGAGCCATCTGCATGGAGGCCTCCCTGGGGGTCTTATAGGCCGGCCCCCAGGGTTACAATGGTAAGATTACAAAGGCGCGGGGCCCTGGTGTCATCGACCGGCATCCGGTGGCCGGGTCGCCGGGTCACCCGATGCACCGCACCTCTGGGCGCGGGGTACTGCGGCGGGTCTTGTCTCTCGTCAGCCTGGGCACAGGCACTGTGGCGCATCTTGTCCGTCGTCAGGGAGAGGTCGGCGCCGTCGTTTCTACAGGACCGCGCCGCCCTGACACCTCCCGCCTCGGGCAGGGGTGCAAGGGAAACTGCAGCTTCGCCTGCTTTGTCAGCGTAAAGGTAGGAGCGCTGTAGGCATGCTTGCTTCGTCGCTATGGCTTCGTCCTCTCGTGGCCAGCCGGCAGGGGGGCTAGCCGGCCAGGCCGGGTCGCCGTGCAGAGCCGGCGTACTGGCAAGCCGGCCTGAGGGTCCTGGCCTGCTCTGATGATTTTTAAGAAGGGGTTCGAGCTCCGTTGCCTACCCGGGGTTCATCCCCCCGACAGTAGTCCCCGAAGCTGTGAAGGCTTGCCAGCTCCAAGCAGGGGGGCCTTCGCAGCTTACCCCCTGAGGAGTCGGTTTGTTGGTGATGTGCGGGAATCCGGCCGGGCGGCTCCGCTTGTCCACATGCCGGCCAGGGGGGGGCGGACGCCGGCCTCCGGTTGCCAGGTCGCGGCACTCCGGCCTGGGCGGGAAACAGAAATACCCATTGGTTGAGTCTCGCTTCATACGGCGTTTCACGCCCACCGCGGACTGATGGAGCGCCATGTGCTGCTTTGCGGTGGGCGAGGCCTGCCAGCCCACGCAGGCGACGGGCCGTGACCGTGGACCGGGCCCGCCACGACGCACCCTCGGCCCGCGCGCGAGGGATTTACTGCGGCGGTGCTTGACAGTTGCGCTTCCCCGCGCAGTAAATGTGCGCGTAAAATGTGCGCGCCCGATGCGGGGGAGTGGGAATCGTGGGCGCAAACGATCCCACTTCCCCGCGTTGTCTTCGTGGTTATAAAGGGGAAGGAGGGAGTGCGACGGAAAGACTTCTCGCGCCCACTCCGCTCCTTGCTCCTCTCGTCCTGCTCCTTCTCCACCGCACCCGAGCGAAGTGCTGCCGCCGCGTGCTCTCGCGCCAACCGCCTTACGCCGCGACCCGTGGGCCATCTCTTGTTGGGTGCGCCTTGTGAGGGTTCCGCTTGCGAGATCTCCTGCTGGGACGGTCGCCGAGGGTTAGTTCCGGAGGCGGAGTCTGCTGGCCTCCTGAGGCCCTGAGGGAGCTACCTCGCGAGATCCTTCAGGGGACCTGCTCCTGAGATAATTGTACGCAGAGAACTTAACGACAGCGCGCGCTCGTCGATTCGCTCATGGGTATTACGCGAGGAGACAAGACACCAAGGACCTTGGTGGGGTGGCGTACATGGGAGCAGGCCCGCGATCCAGAGCCCGGTTGCTTGGGTTTTTTAGTGCTGCCAGGACTGACCCGAGCGCAGGCACCGTGTCCAGCCCCCACTCACGTGAGGCTCATGAGGGATGTCATGAGCGTGCGAGGCTCGTGAGGCAAGGGGAAAACGGAAACCATGTAGGGAAACGGAAGCTTTACTGAAGCAAGGTAGCAACCCATTACATAACCAAATCAAGATGCGGCTGCCGTGTCCGGCACGGGTCAGCTTGAGGTTGGTGCAACCCGTGGGGCGCCCTCAATTACACACCAAAATGAGAAAGAGAGTGCTGCCGTGTCTGGCACGGGTCAGCTTGAGGTTGGCACAGCCCGTGGGGCGCCCTCAGTTGATTGTTCCGCCAGCGCGGAGCATGGGGCTTCCACAGGGGTGTGGGTATGATCGCGGGTCGATCGTTCCGCCAGCGCGGAGCATGGGGCTTCCACTTGGGCGTGGGCGGGAGCTCTCGCGGGCCCATCAGGTGAACGCAATGAGAGGCTCCGGGGCGTGTACAGCCCCGTTTCGTTCATACACGTGAGGGTCACGAGTAGAACTTGCGGAGGTGTTGGATGTTCCAGGCGTTAGGCACAGGAACTCCATCCTCTATCTCTAGCCGGGCTGAGCCGGGCCTGGAGACATGAGTAATCCGGAAAGGGCCTTCCCACATGGGTGAGAGCTTGTGAAGTCCCTCTCGGGAGAGGATCCTGCGCAGGACGAGGTCGCTGACCTCGAGAATACGAGGGCGGATGCTGCGGCTGTGGTAGCGACGCAAGGCCTGCTGGTACCTCGCGGCACAAAGGGCAGCCTGACGGCGGCCCTCCTCGAGGAGCAGCAGATCGATCTCTCGCGAGCCCTCCTGACGCGCCTCGTCGAAGGCAAGGACTCGCGGGGAACCGTGCTTAAGCTCCAATGGGAGGACAGCTTCAGTGCCGTAGATGAGGAAGAAGGGCGTCTCGCCAGTAGGCTTGCTTGCCGTCATGCGGATGGACCACAGCACGGACTGCAGCTCGTCGAGCCAGCCCTTGCCGCAAGCCTCGAGTTTCTTCTTGAAGCTCCTTGTTTTGAGGCCCTTGAGGACCTCGGCATTGGCGCGCTCGGCCTGGCCATTGCTCCGCGGGTGCGCCACCGAGGCGTAGCAGATCCGCGTACCGAGGCTGGCGTAGTAGGACTTGAATAGGCCGCTTGTGAACTGGGAACCGTTGTGGGTGATGATGCGGTTGGGAACTCCAAAGCGGCTCATGAGGCCCTTGATGAACTTGACGGCGGAGCCGGCCGGAATGGTGCGCACCGGCTCGACCTCTGCCCACTTGGTGAACTTGTCGATGGCGACGTAGAGATAGCGGTAACCGCCAGCCGCACGTGGGAAGGGCCCCAAGATATCCAGCCCCCAGACCACGAAGGACCATGAGAGGGGAATCGTCTGGAGGCCCTGCGCCGGCTGGTGGATCTGCTTGGCGTGGAATTGACAGGCTTCGCAGGCTTGGACCAGTGCGGTAGCGTCGCGCAGCGCAGTGGGCCAGTAGAAGCCGCTGCGGAACACCTTGCCGACGAGGGTGCGTGACGAGGAGTGGTGACCGCAGTCACCTCCATGGATATCAGCGAGCAATTCGCGCCCTTGCTCTTCAGAGATGCACCGTAGCGAGACGCCATTGGGGCGCCTACGGTACAGCTCGCCATCTTGTAGGCAGTAGGCGGTGGCCTGCCGAGCCACGCACTCTGCATCCGAGTCTTTCTCTGGGAGGGTGCTGCGAAGCAAATAGGCCTTGAACTCTGTGGCCCAGCTATCCGCCTGAGGCTCGAGCGCCAGCAGCAGGCGAGCTCCTGAGGCCGGGCCACAGTCTGGTGCGCCCGTGGGTGGTGCGGGTGGGAGTTCCTCGCCAAGGAGCGCCGAGCTCACGGCTGGGGGTGCGGCAGATGGCTTGAGGAGTCTTTCTTCGAAGACGCCGGGGCTCTGGGGCTCGCGGCGTGATGCTCGTTTGGCGATGTCGTCGGCTTCTTTGTTGCCGCCATGGGGGACGTGCTGTAGCTCCAGGCCAAGAAAGCGCTTCTGAAGTTTACGTACCTCTTCTAGGTAGGCGGCCATGTGCTCGTCCTTGGGCTTGTAGCTTTTGTTGGAGAAGTTGACGAGGAGTTGCGAATCGCCCTTGATAGTCAGACGCTTGATGCCTAGGGCGAACGCGGCCTTGAGGCCGGCGATGAGGCCCTCATACTCTGCGATGTTGTTGGAGACCTTGTCGGTGTGCCTGAAGCAGAGCTGTACAGCGTAGTAGAGCCTGTCTCCTGTTGGCGACGTGAGCATGACCCCAGCCCCCGCGCCCTGTCGGGAGAAGGCGCCGTCGAAGTGCATGGTCCATCCGCCAGGCACCTCATCCCCTGGCAGGAGGGACTGGGCCTCGCGAGGTTTCTCCTCGTACGTGTCCATCCATTCTACCACGAAATCGACCAGAGCCACGCCTTTGATGATTCTGGTGGTGGAGAACTCTAGCTGGAAGGCTTGTAGCTCGATGTTCCACTCGGCGACGCGGCCGGTGGCGTTGGGGCTGCGCAGAACTTGCTCCAAGGGATAGGAGGAAATGACCTTGATGGGATGACCCTGAAAGTAGTGGCGCAGCTTCCTGGAGGCGACGAGGAGCGCGAGGAGGAGCTTCTGCTGCATGGGGTAGCGCTCGCGCGCGTCCCTTAGCACTGTGCTGACGAAGTACACGGGGTGCTCGATGAGGCGCATAGTTGTTGTGGCAGCTTGCTCTCCCGGCGTCTCGCGAGGCTTGGAAGGCTCGGGAATCTCACGAGGCTCAGGAGGCTCGCGAGGCTCGAAAGGCTCACGAGGACCGGCGGCCTCGCGAGGCTTAGAGGGCTCATGAGCCTGAAGGGGCGCAGAGGGTTTCTCCTTGGCACAGACGCGCTCCTCCCGCACCGCCACCAGCGCCGCGCTGGCCGTCTGGGGGTGGCCGCCAAGTACAGGAGCAAGGGCTCGCGAGAGCGCGGCGCGACCATGATGGGCAGGCTCGTGAGGTACCTCTTGAGGGCTTCAAAGGCGGCGTCAAACTTGGAGATGAAACGCCCTAGGGAGGCCATACACCCTGCCAAGCGCTGCATTTCCTTGAGGGTCCAGGGAGGACGCATTTTCTCAATGGCCTTGATCTTCTCTGGGTTGGCCTCGATACCGTGGTGTGAGACTAGGAAGCCGAGGAGCTTGCCAGAGGGGACTCCGAAGACGCACTTCTCCGGGTTGAGCTTGAGATTGACTTTGCGCAGGTTGGCAAATGTTTCCTGGAGGTTCGCGATGAGGGATCCAGCCTCGCGAGATTTGACCACGATGTCGTCGACGTAGGCCTCCGCGTTCCTCCCCATCTGAGGCCCCAGAGTGATGCGCATTAGCCGCTGGAAGGTGGCGCCCGCGCTTCTTAAACCGAAGGGCATGCAGACGTAACAATATACGCCGCAGGAGGTGATGAAGGCCGTCTTCTCCACGTCTTCGGCCGCCATCTTGATCTGATGATAGCCTGAGAAGGCATCCAGGAAGCATAGCAAATCGCATCCGGCGGTGGAGTCCACGATCTGATCGATGCGGGGCAGTGGAAATGGATCTTGAGGGCAGGACTTGTTGAGGCTGGTGAAGTCGACGCGCATGCGCTCCTTGCCGCCTTTCTTGGGGACGACGACTGGGTTGGCAAGCCAGTCGGGATGGCGCACCTCACGAACGACTCCGGCTTCTTGGAGCTTCTGGACTTCCTTGATGATGAAATCTTGCATCTCTGGCGCCTGGCGCCGTGCTTTCTGCTTGACTGGGCGTGCATTGGGGCACACCGCTAAGTGGTGCTCGATCACCTCCCTCGGCACACCGGACAAGTCGGATGCTTTCCAGGCGAAGACATCCGAGTTTGCCCGAAGGAAGGTGACGAGCATGCTTTCCTATGCAGGGGGGAGCCCTGTGCCGATGGTGAAGGCAGGGCAGGAGTCGCTGCCGTCCACCGACACCTTCTTTGTCTCGGTGAGGTCCTGAGAGAATAGATGTTTCTTCTTCGCGGGCGCGGCCTCGGAAGGCTCGGCCGCATCCTCGTCGGTCGGGTGAGCGACAGCGGCAGCCTTGTAGGCACGCTCGAGGGTGCTGGCCACGTCCTTCTCGTCGCAAGCGACGGTGATGATGCCGCTGCAGCCGGGCATCTTGAGGACGTTGTGGGCGTGATGGGTGGCCGCCATCAACTTGGTGAGAGCTGGGTAGCCCAACATGGCGTTGTAAGGCAGGCCGATGTGTGCCACGTCGAAGTCGATGAGCTCGGTGTGGTAGTTCTTGCGGCTGCCGAAGGTGACGGGGAGGCGCACTTGCCCAAGTGGGATGGTGGAGCCATCAGTCACTCCGGAGAAGGGCCTGGTCGGCATCAGTTGGTCATAGGGCACTTGGAGCGTCTCGAAGGTCTCGATGAAGATCACGTTAAGGCCGGCACCCCCGTCGATGAGGGTCTTGGTGACCGCGACATTGCTGATGGTTGGAGTGCACAGCATGGGGAGCGCGCCTGCGGAGGCCGTGTGGACTTGGGGTGGTCCTTGGAGTCGAAGGTGATGGCGTACTGCGACCACTTGAGGGGCCGTGAAGCCTCTGGCCTCGGGAGGGCGGCATACACCTCACGAGAGAGTTGCTTGAAGTGGCAGATGGACGCGGGGGCTTGGGACCCGCCAAGGATGCAGGCGACCGCGCGAGGCTCCTGATAGCCCCCAGCGCCCTCGTCAGGCTGGTTGACGTCGTTCCTCCGGGGTGGCGGCGACAACGGCAGGAGAGCGGCATTGGCCTGAGGGTTCGCCTCACGAGGCTGGTCGTGCCAGGCAGCCTCGCGAGGCTGGTCGCGCCAGCCCTGGCGGTAGTTGCCATTACCGTTGCGGCTGTCCCAGCGGTTGCCGTTGCGGCCTCTTCCGTGGCCGGCGCCGCGGCCGTTGCGGTCGTCTCGGCGGCCCTGGCGCTCCTCGCGGAGCAGCTTGAGCTCCTGACAGTCCTCGGTGCTGTGGGAGCGGACGTTGTGAAAGGCGCAGAGTGGCCGGTTGTCCTTCCTGGGCTCGTCGTGGTCATGGCCGCGCTTCTGCTTGAGCTCCGCCGCAAGCATGGCAGGGCCTTTGCGCTTGACGTCCTTGCTCTTGGCCTTGGCGGCGTCGAGCACCGCGTCGGGGTCATTGTGGACGAAGAGGCGGCCTTCTTCAGCCTTGGCGCACTTGTCGGCGAGGTCGAGCAGCTCGAGCATGGAGTCGAGCTCTCCATTGATGGCGAGCTTCTCGCGCATCTTGACGTCCGTGACGCCGGTGGAGAATGTAGAGATGACGGCCGCGTCGGAGGCGCGCGGGATCTTGTTGCGCACCTGACTGAAGCGCTGGATGTACTTGCGGAGGGTCTCGTCTGGGCGCTGCCGAACACGCCGCAGGTCGTTGATGGTGAGGGAGCGATCCTGGGTGCCCTTGAAGTTGGCGATTAACTGGCTGCAGAGCTCGGCCCACGACGAGATGGAAGCCTCGGGGAGGTTCATGAGCCAGGAGCACGGGCCGTCCTTGAGGGCCATGGGGAACCAATTCGCCATGACCTTGTCGTCGCCGTTCGCCGCCTCGACGCTCAGCGCGTAGAGCTGGAGGAACTCCGTGGGGTTGGGGGTGCCGTCGTAGCGCGGAGGCAGCTCAGGCTTGAACTTCGCAGGCCAGACAACGCGACGCAGTTCGCGGGTGAAGGCACGGCAGCCCACGCCGCTCGAGGGGACGCCACCAGCGAGGGCGGCGCGGTTTTGACGCCCGGCCGCTGCAACGTCCTGAACGGCCTGGTCCTGGCGCTGGCGCTGCCGCTCGAGGAGCACTCGCGCGTCGGGGGGGGCGCGGCGGATGACCTGGCAGCTGGCCTCGTCTCGGTCTGGCGAGGACGCGCCACGGGACAGCTCACGAGCCCGCGCGCTGCGCTGGGGCCCGCCGCGCTCGTCGCGCAGAGGAGGCGGCGGGGGAGCGCCGTGCGCCAGGTCCCCAGCACGGGACGGCGGAGGGCGGAGCGAGTGAGAAGGCGCCGGAACGTCCCCGGCGACGTTGACGAGCTTGGTGATGTGACCGAGCCAGGCGTCGTAGGCGGCATCGGCCGGACGGTAGCGGAGCAGCTCGCGCACCATGAGCAGCGCGGCCTGCGGGTTCGGCGGCCCACGGTGGGCGAGGGAAGAGGCCGTGGCGGTGTGGCCGTTCGCCTGCACGGAGGGGTGCAGGGATGAGTCCTGCTGCTCGCGGGCAGCGGGGTCGGTGGCGGCAGCAGCTTCGGCTTCGGGACAGCGGCGATCGCCGCGGGCCACCGGCTCCGTCTGAGCCACACGGCCAGCCCTGCCCTCGGCACGCTCGCGACGTGCGTCGGCCATGGGGTTGGTGGAGCTGAGGGTGGAGTAGAAGAACAGTAGCGCACCCCTACCTGGCGCGCCAAATGTCGGAAGTCGGGCTCCGGGGACCCAAAGGTTCGAACACTGGGGTGAGCTCGTTCTACTACTTCGTCTCCTAGCACGCTAAACGACGGCGAGGCTATGGCGAGAGCGCGCTAGCGAGGGACAGAGCGAGGACTCAGCGTTTTACCCAGGTTCGGGCCGCCTTGCGGTGTAAGACCCTACTCCTGCTTGGTTGGTATTGCCTTTGGCGTGAGAGAGAATACAAGGTAGAAGATGATGGGAACCTCTCTCCTCTACAATGGCTGCTCTGCCCTTTTATATCAGCCTTGGTCCTCTTCCCCCTAGAAACTTAGGCGGGAAGGGTTGCCACACTTGGCGATTTTGAAAGGGGACAGGCGCTCAGGCTATCCTGACTAAAGGTGGTCTTCGCCTGCCAAAGCATGATCCATGACGCGCCGGTGGGCTCGGTGATGACCTCCGCCCAGCGCGCCCGTCGTCTTGGTCTTCCTTCGCCGATCAGGCAACCTTTGGGGTTGCTTTGGGGAGTAGATAGCTGGTCCTGCTACCTTAACACAAAAGAGGAAACCATCTTCATCCGCGCGCGTCACCCATGTGATGGGCCCCAGGCTACGTGGCACGCCGAACGGCCTTCGTCACGACTGCCTGCGGGAGGGGGCCTCGGGAGGCCACCTCGGGAAGCCGCCTCGCGAGGCCGCCTCGGGAAGCCGCCTCGGGAGGCCGCCTCGCGAGAGGACCTCGCGAGACCGTTGATGGTGGTGCTGAGCCTTGCTCGCCACTTCCTGAGGAGGGGGCCTCAGGAGGCTAGGACCTCATGAGGGGTCTTGGTGCTATGCTCGGTGGTAACGGCCCATTGGCCCACGCCAGGCGTTGCGCCCTGGGCCAAAGGCAGACGGGCCTGGATACCCCGGGTTCCACGTGCCCGACAAACCTCAGCTGCACAGGAATGTGGAAGCGTACATGGATGATATTGTGGTCAAAACCAAGGAAAAGTCTACCCTCATTCAAGATTTAGAAGAGACATTTGCAAACTTGCGCAAAATCAACTTGAAGCTCAATCCTGAGAAGTGTGTGTTTGGCATTCCATCCGGCAAGCATCTCGGGTTCTTTGTATCTCAACGAGGAATTGAAGCAAATCCCGACAAGATCAAAGCGATTGAGCAGATTCGAGCACCGAAAAGCGTGAAAGATGTGTGGCGTCTTGCCGGTTGTGTTGCTGCCTTGAGTAGGTTCATTTCAAGATCCGCTGAGCGCGCCTTACCGTTTTTCAAGATTTTGAAAAAGGCAAGTCCAATGAAATGGACTCCGGAAGCGGAGGCCGCGCTGCAGGACTTGAAAAGATACCTCTCCTGCGTGCCAACACTAGTTGAGCCAAGACCACAAGAGCCGTTGCTGCTATACGTAGTGGCAACGAATCAAGTGGCTAGTGCTGCATTAGTGGGGCAGAGGGAACCTGATGACGAGGAAGTAACCATGGCAAGCCCGTCCAGCGATAAACCGGAATCTTCTCCGGCGAGGTTTGTGTTGGGGAACGTTGCATGGAAAACAAAAAAAATTCTACGCACACACAAGATCTATCCATGGAGATGCATAGCTCCGAGAGGGGGAGTGTGTCTACGTACCCTCATAGACCGCAGCGGAAGCGTTAGAACAACGCGGTTGATGTCGTCGAACAACTTCACGATCCAACCGACCGAGCACCGAACGTACGGCACCTCCGCGTTCAGCACACGTTCAGCTCGGTGATGTCCACGACTTCTTGATCCAGCAAGACGGCGAGGTAGTGGATGAGTTCCGGCAGCACGACGGCGTGGTGACGGTGATGGTGATGCTATCTCCGCAGGGCTTCGCCCAAGCACTGCGAAAATATGACCGAGGGACGAAACTCTGGAGGGGGGCCCCGCACACGGCTAAGGCAATGTTGTATCTTCTTTGGGGTGCCCCCTCTCCTCTATTTATACATGTGTAGGGGCTTCGAGTAGAAGGAATAGTGCCACGTGAACAGTAACCATGAATAGAACACACGTGGACTTGGACTCCAAAGTCCAATCCTATTCCTACTAGGACTCTACCTTTTTCCTTCCCTAGCTGCGTGGGCTTTTGAGGACTTGGTGCGCCTGGCCCAATAAGGCCAGGGCGCCTCCCCTTAGCCCATGCCAGCCCTTGGGATGTGGTGGACCCACTTGTGGACTTCCGGACCCCTCCGGAATCCTCCGGAACCTTCTGGAAGCTTCCTGGTACAATACCGAAAAAACTGCACCTTTTTCTGGAACCCAAAATATGACTTCCCATATATAAATCTTTACCTCTCGACCATTCCGAGACTCCTCGTGACGTCCGGGATCTCATCCGGGACTCCGAACAACATTCGGTTACCAATTCACATAACTCATATAACACTATAGCGTCAACGAACGTTAAGCGTGCGGACCCTATGGGTTCGGGAATGATGTAGACATGACCAAGACGCCTCTCCGGTCAATAACCAATAGCAGAACCTGGATGCTCATATTGGTTCCTGCATATTCCACGAAGATCTTATCGATCGAACCGCAATGACAACATACGTAATTCCCTTTGTCCGTCGGTATGTTACTTGCCCGAGATTCGATCGTCGGTATCTCCATACCTAGTTCAATCTCGTTACCGGCAAGTCTCTTTACTCGTTCCGTAATACATTATCTCGTAACTAACTCCTTAGTCATTTTGCTTGCAAGCTTCTGTGATGTGCATTACCGAGAGGGCCCAGAGATACCTTTCTAAAACACGGAGTGACAAATCCCAGTCTCGATCCATGCCAACTCAACAGACACCTTCGAAGATACCTGTAGAGCATCTTTATGATCACCTAGTTACGTTGTGACGTTTGATAGCACACAAGGTATTCCTCCGGTATCCGGGAGTTGCATGATCTCATGGTCTAAGGAACATGTATTTGACATTTAAGAAAGCAGTAGCAATAAACAGAACGATCATATGCTAAGCTAATGGATGGGTCTTGTCCATCACATCATTCTCCTAATGATGTGATCCCGTTATCAAATGACAACTCATGTCTATGGTTAGGAAACCTTAACCATCTTTGATCAACGAGCTAGTCTAGTAGAGGCTTACTAGGGACACGGTATTTGTTTACGTATTCACACATGTATTTAAGTTTCCGGTCAATACAATTCTAGCATGAATAATAAACCTTTATCATGAATAAGGAAATATGATAATAACCATTTTATTATTGCCTCTAGGGCATATTTCCATCAGTCTCCCACTTGCACTAGAGTCAATAATCTAGTTCACATCGCCATGTGATTAACATCCAAAGAGTTCACTAGAGTCAATAATCTAGTTCACATCGCCATGTGATTAACACCCAAAGAGTTCACTAGAGTCAATAATCTAGTTCACATCGCCATGTGATTAACACCCAAAGAGTTCACTAGAGTCAATAAACTAGTTCACATCACCATGTGATTAACACTCAAAGAGTTCTAAGGTGTGATCATGTTTTGCTCGTGAGAGAGATTTTTTTTAGTCAACAGGTCTGCAACATTCAGATCCGTGTGTACTTTGCAAATCCTTATGTCATACTATAGATGCTGCTGTCACGCTTTACTTGGAGCTATTCCAAATGAATGCTCCATTATACGTATCCGGTTTGCTACTTAGAGTTATCCAGATCGGTGTCAAAGTTTGCATCGACGTAACCCTTTACGACGAACTCTTTATCACCTCCATAATCGAGAAACATTTACTTAGTCCTCTAGTTACTAAGGATAATTTTGACCGCTGTCCAGTGATCCACTCCTGGATCACTCTTGTACCCCTTTTGCCAGACACGTGGCAAGGCACACATCAGGTGTGGTACACAGCATGGCATACATTATAGAACCTATGACTGAGGCATAGGGAATGACTTTCATTCTCTCTCTATCTTCTGCCGTGGTCGGGTTTTGAGTCTTACTCAACTTTACACCTTACAATACAGGCAAGAACTCCTTCTTTGACTGATCCATTTTGAACTCCTTCAAAATCTTGTCAAGGTATGTACTCATTGAAAGTCTTATCAAGCGTCTTGATCTATCCCTATAGATCTTGATGCCCAATATATAAGCAGCTTCACCGAGGTCTTTCATTGAAAAACTCTTATTCAAGTATCCTTTTATGCCATCCAGAAATTCTATATCATTTCCAATCAACAATATGTCATCCACATATAATATTAGAAATGCAATAGAGCTTCCACTCACTTTCTTGTAAATACAGGCTTCACCGTAAGTCTGTATAAAACCATATGCTTTGATCACCTCATCAAAGCGTATATTCCAACTCTGAGATGCTTGCACCAGTCCATATATGGATCGCTGGAGCTTGCACACTTTGTTAGCACCCTTAGGATCGACAAAACCTTCTGGTTGCATCATATACAACTCTTCTTTAAGAAACTCATTAAGGAATGCATTTTTGACATCCATTTGCCAGATTTCATAATCATAAAATGCGGCAATTGCTAACATGATTCGGACAGACTTAAGCATCGCTACGGGTAAGAAAGTCTCATCGTAGTCAAACCCTTGAACTTGTCGAAAACCTTTCACGACAAGTCGAGCTTTGTAGACAGTGATATTACCATCAACGTCTGTATTCCTCTTAAAGATCCATTTATTCTTAATGGCTTGCCGATCATCGGGCAAGTCCACCAAAGTCCACACTTTGTTCTCATACATGGATCCTATCTCAGATTTCATGGCCTCAAACCATTTGTCGGAATCCGGGCTCATCATAGCTTCTTCATAGTTCGTAGGTTCGTCGTTGTCTAACAACATATCTTCCAGGACAGGATTACCGTACCACTCTGGTGCGGAACATACTCTGGTCGACCTATGAGGTTCAGTAGCAACTTGATCTGAAGTTTCATGATCTTTATCCTTATCTTCCTCTCTTGTTGGTGTAGGCATCACGGGAACGGTTTTCTCTGATGAGCTACTTTCCAAATCGAGAGAAGGTACAATTACCTCATCAAGTTCTACTTTCCTCCCACACACTTCTTTCGAGAGAAACTCCTTCTCTAGAAAGGACCCATTCTTGGTAACAAAGTTCTTGCCTTCGGATCTGTGGTAGAAGGTGTACCCAATTGTTTCTTTAGGGTATCCTATGAAGACGCACTTCTCCGCTTTGGGTTCGAACTTATCAGGCTGAAGCTTTTTCACATAAGCGTCGCATCCCCAAACTTTAAGAAACGATAGCTTAGGTTTCTTGCCAAACCATAGTTCATACGGTGTCGTCTTGACGGATTTAGACGGTGCCCTATTTAACGTGAATGCAGCTGTCTCTACTGCATAACCCTAAAACGATAGTGGCTGATCGGTAAGAGACATCATAGAATGCACCATATCTAATAAAGTACGGTTACGACGTTCGGACACACCATTACACTGTGGTGTTCCAGGTGGCACGAGTTGTGAAACAATTCCACATTTTCTTAAATGAAGGCTAAACTCGTAACTCAAATATTCACTTCCACGATCAGATCGTAGAAACTTTATTTTCTTGTTATGATGATTCTCTACTTCACTCTGAAATTCTTTGAACTTTTCAAATGTTTCAGACTTGTGTTTCATCAAGTAGATATACCCATACCTACTCAAATCATCTGTGAAGGTTAGAAAATAATGATACCTGCCGCGTGCTTCAACACTCATTGGACCGCATACATCGGTATGTATTATTTCCAATAAGTCATTAGCTCGCTCCATTGTTCCGGAGAACGGAGTTTTAGTCATCTTGCCCATGAGGCATGGTTCGCAAGTATCAAATGATTCATAATCAAGTGATTCCAAAAGTCCATCCGCATGGAGTTTCTTCATGCGCTTTACACCAATATGACCTAAATGGCAGTGCCACAAGTATGTTGCACTATCATTATCAACTTTGCATCTTTTGGCATCAATATTATGAATATGTGTATCACTATGATCGAGATTCAACAAGAATAAACCATTCACAAGGATGCATGATCACGAGAGATATTACTCATATAAACAGAATAACCATTATTCTCTGACTTAAATGAATAACCGTCTTGCAATAAACAATATCCAGATATAATGTTTTATGCTCAACGCAAGCACCAAATAACCATTATTTAGGTTTAATACTAATCCCGAAGGTATTACGAGCGTGCCGATGGTGATCACATCAATCTTGGAGACACTTCCAACACACATCGTCACCTCGTCCTCAGCTAGTCTCTGTTACTCCGCAGCTCTTGCTTTAAGTTACTAATATTAGCAACTGAACCGGTATCAAATACCCAGACGCTGCTACGAGCACTAGTGAGGTACACATCAATAACATGTATATCAAATATACCTTTGTTCACTTTGCCATCCTTCTTATCCGCCAAATATTTGGGGCAGTACCGCTTCAAGTGACCATTTCCTTTGCACTCAAAGCACTCAGTCTCAGGCTTGGGTCCAGTTTTGGGCTTCTTCATGGGAGCGACAACTTGCTTGCCGTTCTTCTTGAAGTTCCCTTTCTTTCCCTTGCCCTTTTTTTTGAAACTGGTGGTCTTATTAGCCATCAACACTTGATGCTCTTTCTTGATTTCAACCTCTGCCGATTTTAGCATCGCGAAGAGCTTGGGAATCGTTTTCGTCGTCCCTTGCATATTATAGTTTCATCACGAAGATCTAGTAACTTGGTGATAGTGACTGGAGAAATCTGTCAATCACTTTCTTATCTGGAAGATTAACTCCCACTTGATTCAAGCGATTGTAGCACCCAGACATTCTGAGCACATGCTCACTGGTTGAGCTATTCTCCACCATCTTGTAGGCAAAGTACTTGTCAGAGGTCTCATAACTCTCAACACGGGCGTGAGCATGAAATACCAATTTCAGCTCTTGGAACATCTCTTATGTTCCATGGCGTTCAAAACGTCTTTGAAGCCCCGATTCTAAGCCGTACAGCATGGTGCACTAAACTATCAAGTAGTCATCAGATCGAGTATGACAAATGTTCATAACGTCTGCATCAGCTCCTGCAACAGGTCTGTCACCTAGCGGTGCATCAAGGACATAATTCTTCTGTGCAGCAATGAGGATAATCCTCAAGTTACGGACCCAGTCCGTGTGATTGCTACCAACATCTTTCAACTAAGCTTTCTATAGGAACATATCAAAAACAGGGGAGCTACAACGCGAGCTATTGATCTACAACATAATTTGCAAATACTATCAGGACTAAGTTCATGATAAATTTAAGTTCAATTAATCAAATTACTAATGAACTCCCACTTAAATTAACATCCCTCAAGTTAACTAAGTGATACATGATCCAAATAAACTAACCCATGTCCGATCATCACGTGAGATGCGATAGTCATCAATGGTGAACATCTCCATGTTGATCATATCTACTATATGACTCATGTTCAACCTTTCGGTTCTCCAATATTTTGAGACCATGTCTGTACATGCTAGGCTCGTCAAGTTTAACCCAAGTATTCTGCTTGTGTAAAACTGGCTTACACCCGTTGTATGTGAACGTAGAATCTATCACACCCGATCATCACGAGGTGCTTCGAAACGACGAACTTTAGCAATGGTGCATACTCAGGGAGAACACTTTTATCTTGAAATTTAGTGAAGGGATCATCTTATAATGCTACCATCGTTCTAAGCAAAATAAGATGCATAAAGGATAAACATCACATGCAATGAAAATATGTGACATGATATGGCCATCATCATCTTGTGCTTTTGATCTCCATCTCCAAAGCACCGTCATGATCTCCATCGTCACTAGCTCAACACCTTGATCTCCATCGTTGCGTCGTGGTCGTCTCGCCAACTATTGCTTCTACAACTATTGCTAACCCATAGCAATAAAGTAAAGCAATTACATGGCGCTTGCATTTCATACAAAAAAGAGACAACCATAAGGCTCCTTCCGGTTGCCGAAAATTTACAAAACATGATCATCTCATACAATAACGTATATCACATCATGTCTTGACCATATCACATCACAGCATACCCTGCAAAAACAAGTTAGACGTCCTCTACTTTGTTGTTTGCAAGTTTTACGTGGCTGCAACGGGCTTCTAGCAAGAACCGTTCTTACCTACAGAAAAACAACCACAATGGTGATTTATCAAGTTTGCTGTTTAAACCTTCTTCAAGGACCGGCCGTAGTCAAATTCGATTCAACTAAAGTAGGAGAAACAGACACCCGCCAACCCCCTTTATGCAAAACAAGTTGCACGTTAGTCGGTGGAACCGGTCTCATGTACGTGGACATGTAAGGTTGGTCCGGGCCGCTTCATCCCACAATGCCGCCGAATCAAAATAAGACATTGGTGGTAAGCAGTATGAACATCACCGCCCACAACTCTTTGTGTTCTACTCGTGCATATCATCTACGCATAGACCTGGCTCATGATGCCACTATTGGGGAACGTTGCATGGAAAACAAAAAAAATTCTACGCACACGCAAGATCTATCCATGGAGATGCATAGCTACGAGAGGGGGAGTGTGTCTACATACCCTCGTAGACCGCAGCGGAAGCGTTAGAACAACGCGGTTGATGTCGTCGAACAACTTCACGATCCAACCGACCGAGCACCGAACGTACGGCACCTCCGCGTTCAGCACACGTTCAGCTCGATGACGTCCTCGACTTCTTGATCCAGCAAGACGGCAAGGTAGTGGATGAGTTCCGGCAGCATGACGGCGTGGTGACGGTGATGGTGATGCTATCTCCGCAGGGCTTCGCCCAAGCACTGCGAAAATATGACCGAGGGACGAAACTGTGGAGGGGGGTGCCGCACACGGCTAAGGCAATGTTGTATCTTCTTTGGGGTGCCCCCTCTCCTCTATTTATATATGTGTAGGGGCTTGGAGTAGAAGGAATAGTGCCACGTGAACAGTAACCGTGAATAGTACACACGTGGACTTGGACTCCAAAGTCCAATCCTATTCCTACTATGACTCTCCCTTTTTCCTTCCCTAGCTGCGTGGGCTTTTGAGGACTTGGTGCGCCAGGCCTAATAAGGCCAGGGCGCCTCCACTTAGCCCATGCCAGCCCTTGGGACATGGTGGACCCACTTGTGGACTTCCGGACCCCTCCGGAATCCTCCGGAACCTTCTGGAAGCTTCCCGGTACAATACCGAAAAAACTGCACCTTTTTCCGGAACCCAAAATATGACTTCCCATATATAAATCTTTACCTCTCGACCATTCCGAGACTCCTCGTGATGTCCGGGATCTCATCCGGGACTCCGAACAACATTCGGTTACCAATTCACATAACTCATATAAAACTATATCGTCAACGAACGTTAAGCATGCGGACCCTACGGGTTCGGGAATGATGTAGACATGACCGAGATGCCTCTCCGGTCAATAACCAATAGTGGAACCTGGATGCTCATATTGGTTCCTACATATTCCATGAAGATATTATCGGTCGAACCGCAATGACAACATACGTAATTCCCTTTGTCCGTCCGTATGTTACTTGCCCGAGATTCGATCGTCGGTATCTCCATACCTAGTTCAATCTCGTTACCGGCAAGTCTCTTTACTCGTTCCGTAATACATTATCTCGTAACTAACTCCTTAGTCATTTTGCTTGCAAGCTTCTGTGATGTGCATTATCGAGAGGGCCCAGAGATACCTCTCCGAAACACGGAGTGACAAATCCCAGTCTCGATCCATGCCAACTCAACAGACACCTTCGGAGATACCTGTAGAGCATCTTTATGATCACCTAGTTACGTTGTGACGTTTGATAGCACATAAGGTATTCCTCCGGTATCCGGGAATTGCATGATCTCATGGTCGAAGGAACATGTATTTGACATTTAAGAAAGCAGTAGCAATAAACAGAACGATCATATGCTAAGCTAACGGATGGGTCTTGTCCATCACATCATTCTCTTAATGATGTGATCCCATTATCAAATGAAAACTCATGTCTATGGTTAGGAAACCTTAACCATCTTTGATCAACGAGCTAGTCTAGTAGAGGCTTACTAGGGACACGGTATTTGTTTATGTATTCACACATGTATTTAAGTTTCCGGTCAATACAATTCTAGCATGAATAATAAACCTTTATCATGAATAAGGAAATATGACAATAACCATTTTATTATTACCTCTAGGGCATATTTCCATCAGTTTGGTGCCGACAAGTCAGAAGCAACACAAGCGAATGGAGGTAATCAACAAACAGTACCGAAGAAGAAAGTGGTGGAGCGGCCAGTGTACTTGGCCAGTTCCCTTCTGCAGGGGACTAGATCGAGATACTCTGGGGTGCATAAGTTGCTTTTCGGTCTTCTTATGGTCTCGAGAAAGCTGCGTCACTACTGCCAAGCACACGAAATCACCGTCGTCACCCACTTCCCGCTGCAACGCATCTTGAGAAATACAGAGGCGACAGGCAGGATAGTGGAGTGGGCGTTGGAATTGTCAAGCTTTGCGCTCAAGTTTGAAAGCACTTCAACCATTCAGAGCAGGGCCTTGGCGGAGTTCATCGCCGACTGGACGCCAACGCAAGATGAAGAAATTCAAGAAACAGCTCTCCCCGGCAAGGAAACGGCAAAGGAGTGGATCATGTACTTTGATGGTGCCTTCTCGCTGCAAGGCGCCGGTGCCGGAGTGCTGCTTGTCGCACCCACTAGAGAGCACCTCAAGTACGTGGTTCAAATACACTTTCCCAGGGAGCAAGCCACAAACAACACTTCTGAGTACGAAGGACTCCTTGCCGGTCTTAGGATCGCAGTGGACCTTGGAAGCAAAAAATTGATCATCCACGGTGACTCACAGCTTGTTGTGAAGCAAGTCAACAAAGATTACCAGAGCCCGTTAATGGAGGCGTATGTGGAAGAAGTGAGGAAATTGGAAGAACACATTGACGGGTTGCAAACAGAGCACATCCCTCGTGCGGAAAACAACATTGCTGATAGCCTATCAAAGTGTGCCGCTCAAAAGCTTCCCGTGGAACCGGGAACTTTTGTGCTCCATTTGAATCAACCAACAATCGCCCCATCAATGAAGGCCAGTAAGAGAAGGAAGTTAATTACTGGCAAGTATTTTCCGGCAGAGCTCCCAGAAGCCACCGACAAGGATGTTGCCGGGAACAACGACACGGTTGCCGGTGAGCAGCCGCTTAGCGCAGAACCGCAGGTTCTTGCCGCAGAAGCAAGCGCTCCCACGGCCGAAGAGATGCCTTTAGTCCTTGTCGTCGAGCCACAGGCTCCGGCGTCGGCACAGCAGATAGTCCGTTTTCTTCAAACAGGAGAACTTCCCAATGAGCAAGAGGAAACAGAGAAAGTAGCCCATCAATCGAGTATGTATCAGTTTGTGGATAGCATCCTGTACAGAAAACGGCCAAACGGCGTGAAATTGAAGTGTATTTACCGGCAAGACGGACTAAAGCTGTTAGCAGAGATACACGAAGGCATATGTGGCTCTCACATAGGATCAAGAGCACTTGTTGGCAAGGCATTCCAGCAAGGCTTCTATTGGCCCACTGCACTCCAGGATGAGAATGAGCTAGTAACCAAGTGTGAAGCATGCCAGTTCCATTCAAAGAATATACGTCAACCAGCTCAAGCTCTCCAAACAATCCCTCTCTCCTAGCCCTTTTCGGTCTGGGCGCTCGATATCTTGGGCCCCTTCCCCCGTGCTACCGGGGGCTTTGAGTTCTTGTACGTCGCAATTGACAAGTTCACAAAGTGGCCTGAAGTGGAGCCGGTGAGGAAGGTGATAGCGCAATCGGCCGTCAAGTTCTTCAAAGGATTAGTTTGCCGTTTCGGGGTTCCTAATAGAATCATCACCGACAATGGCACACAATTCACGAGCCGCACCTTCATGCAGTATACCCAAGACCTTGGCAGCAAAATTTGTTTTGCATCTGTTGCTCACCCGAGAAGCAACGGCCAGGTGGAAAGGATGAATGCTAAAGTGCTGCGTGGCCTCAAGACAAGAACTTTCGATAGGCTGCGCAAGTGTGGAAGACACTGGATTGATGAGTTGCCGGCGGTTCTTTGGTCACTCAGGACGACACCAAATCGAGCTACTGGCCAAACACCCTTCTCCCTAATCTATGGTGCAGAAGCGGTGCTCCCCACGGAACTCATATATGGGTCACCTCGAGTGCTCGCTTACGATGAAGCTGAGCAAGAGCGGTTGTGGCAAGAGAACGCGTTGCTCCTTGGGGAAGATCGTCTTCGGGTGGCTGTGCGAGCTGCACGCTACCAGCAAGCTTTGCGCCGCTACCATAGCCGCAAAGTGCATGCCCGAAGCCTTGAGGAAGGCGACCTTGTTCTTCAGCGCGTTCCATCCGCCAAGGGATCAAACAAGTTGACGCCAAAGTGGGAAGGCCTTTATCGGGTAGTACATGTCACCAGACCTGGCGCAGTCTGTCTGGAGACCGAAGATGGCACTTCAGTGCAAAACTCATGGAATATCGAGCATCTTCGCAAGTTCTACCCGTAAGGCGCAGTTGCCGGGACCCCTCCCGGCATCCCCTTTTGTACAAGCTTTGTCGGCCAGACATGTAACCCTTTGTACAAAGCCAGGCGCAGATCCTGTGCATAATAAAGCTGAGTATTTCGCAAACTCCTTGTACATATTCATTTATATGTGGATGCTTGTGATGTTGTGATTTACACTTTAGTTTGTACAAGATGGCTAATGAACCGTCAAGGTTCCCCAACCGCTCTTTTTCTCTTCTTTCTTCTTAAAAGAACAGAGGAATCCCTCGCGTACAAGTTTCCCGGGGGGAGTGGACATGGGGTACCATTTTAATGACGTTCAAGAGATCATTTCATACAACAAGAGAAGCAACACGAGGAAAAGCTATGTTGAAAAACTTTGAAATTTTTTCCTTATTACATTCGCGATTTCCCTTGAACGATTCTGTGCTCTGTATGAGAAACCTACACGCGAGAGGAACCTTGTCGCGATCGGTCTGCGCTGTAGCTTGCCTCGAGTCCGCTCGACAAGCCTGGCAGCTGCGTTCTGGCCTGGCAAGTTACCTTGCCGGCAGCGGCACTTCCAGCAGGCTGCTAAGGACCCGTTCCTCTAAGCGCTCATGGCAAGTGTGCGCACCGGCAAGTTTCCAATAAGCGTAGGGAACACATTCATACAAAGGCGAAATAAAACAAGGGGAACGACGCACATACATTCAAGTAGCACAAGTTATATTACATCACAGAGATAGTGCAGGTCTAACAAAGGATTAAATGTATCTTGTACATGATAGCACAATGGTGAATGTAGCGACAAGCTCAGTCTCGGCGATTGCCTTGGACCCTGGGGATTTGGAGAACCTTGTCGGCGAGAGGAGCAGCGATCTTGTCGGCAGCGGTGACGTCTGTGCTATCCGGCAACCTCCTGAAGACCCCGGAGATATCAAGACCGGGATTGCGGTGAGCGATCTTGAGCAGCACCCTGTACACGACCTCGCGTGCAAATTTCTGAGATTCATCAGCGAAGGAAGCAGACCTGTCCTCATGATATGTCTTCAAGGCGTCAATAAGACCCTCGAAGAACTTGGTCAGTCTGACGCTAGTGGCCTCCTTGTCGTTGACAGTGAAACCCCAGCTCTTCATATCCATCTCTGCGATTTGGTGGCTGATGCGCTCGGCGGCATTAACAAGCCTTCCGGTCCAGAGGAAGAGGTTCTCGTGCAGTTGGGCATAGTTGTTTTCAGCCTCCTTCTTCGAGGCCTCCTCCTTCTCCAGCTTCTCCGTCAAGACCCTCTCCCTCTCTTTGGCGGATTCCGAAGCTGCAACCATGGTGGCCAGTTGAGATTTCAGGTCCCCAATTTTCTTTGCGGCAGCATCGAGATCTTGGTCCTTGGACGACAGCTGCGCTAGCAAGTCCCCTAGAGTGCGGGCTGCCTTCAGCGCTTCGTCCTTGAGAGCCTCGGTTTCCTTGCCACTACCGACAAGATCCTCCTTCAGTTTGGCCACCTGGGATTCCAGTTCTGCCTTGGCGGAGTCAGCAGCAGCAGCCTTATCAGTGGCCTCCTTGAGCTTGGCGGCGTTCTCCAAGGCCTGGGCTTCGATAAATTTCTTGTGCCCGTCTTCCAGCTCCTGAGTCCGCTGCTTGAGGAGCCCTTCAATCCCATCATCCTTGCCGCGAAGAGTGGTGGTAAGGGCTTCTTCCCGTGCGGCAAGATCCTTCTCCTTGGTGTTGAGCAGCGTTTCGCGCTCTGTCAGCTGCCGTCACGGGTTGCCGCCCTTTCAGTGGCAGCATTGAGATTGCGGGTCTGCTGACTGTACCGTGTGCGCAGCTCGTCCGCCTTCTCCCTCAGCTTCCGGTCAACCAAATCTGCAGCTTTGCGCTCTTCGTGCACCTTGTCCCACCTCTGGCTGTACCGTTCCTGGACGCCCATGAACCCGACGGCCATGATTTCCATGAAAGCAAGGTCTTCGGCGTTGTCGGCCGCGTCGGTGGATTCATCGGTTCTTTGGACCAAGGGGAGCAAGATCTGAGCTATCTCTTCATCGAAGCTTGGCCCCGCGATGCCAGAGGAACTGGGGGCTCCGGACTCATGCTGAGGGGCGATCAACTCCAAGTTACTTGACGGAGCTGGCAGGGTTGTCACCACTAGCTGGTTGCCGGGAGTTGGCGCATCGGCACTGGCGGGCATCTTCTCCGCACCCATGTTTGCGGGGTCGGATGTGCTGCCGGTGGGCTTCTCAGACTCGTCGGGGAGTGTTCTGGTCTCCTTGGCAACCTGTGTGGGGCCTTCTTCAGCGGCGATCTTGGCGGCTTCCTCGGCGGCATCCCTTGCAATATCGGCCGCCTCCACAAGGACTTCGCCTTCGTCAGGAGAGGTTGGAGCGATGGATTAAGGCGAAAACGAGGGTGAGATAGAATCCAAAGTCATAAGTCAAGTTCAAGTGGACAAAAAAGAAATCTTTCCCGGTAGGTATGGAAAGGCAAGAGGATTACCCGCTGGTGCTTGCTGAGGAAGGACTCCTTCCCAGGCAACTCGCGTTGCCGGCGCACGGTCATCGGCGGCCCCGCTCGTCGGGGTGGCCCCCATGTGGGCAGGCTCATCGGTGGAAGCCCTTGTCGGGGAAGCGCTCTTCGGAACATTGATAGATGGGGGAGCCGCAGTTGGATCCGCTTCTTGGTGCTCCTCCTCTTGACGGGCATCCTCCGTCTCCACGACAGGCTCAACAATAGGGACTCCAGTACTGGTGCTAGTGGGAGGCACCTGCACCACGTCCTCACGCAGGGGGCTGGGCTGGGGGCTGGTAACAATGGCTTCCGTCATCGCACCCCCCTGCCCAGCACTTGCCGCTGGGTCCTGTGTTGCCGTAGACCTAGGCCGCTTCGACCGATGCATGAGCCGTTCTGGATCCCTGTCAAGGCAGAAGAAATCAAGTTAAAATAACAACTGGATGGAATCAAACTTACAGGAGATAAGCTGAATCACTCACTCCACCTCCTCCTCCTCGGACGCGCCGAGGACGTCGAAGTCATACATCACCGGCGGAGGCGACTCCCTCGCCCTCTTGAGTGCCGGGGGAGGTGAACCCGTCGGCAGAGAGGGTTCGGCCTCCTTGGCAACCTCTTGCCGGGGGGATGGGGGCTGAGTTCGGGGGCGCCGGGAAGATTGCCGGTGTACTTCTTCTTGGCGGCCAGTCTTCGTGGTCGTCTTCTTCACCGTGGGGCCAGCTCTCGGTGAAGGAGCACGCACCGGCTCTTGGCTGACTGCCCTCTGAAGACGATGCCTCCTCTTCGGGGCTCGGGGGGGTTCTTCTTCTTCGAGCTCCCCGGCGGCCTCGGACCCGGCAGCCTCGCTCCCGGCAACTTCGGCCTCAGCAGTCTCATCCCCGACAGGCTCTTCTTGCTGCCCCTCGGCAGCCTCCTCCTCGGAATGCTCCTCTTCATCATCCTCGGCTGCCGCGGCACTAGAACCACCCGCCGTGTTGATCCTCGCAATCTCTGCGGCCTTGCTGGTGATGTACGCCAGTTCCTCCTCGATGGTGGCCCGGATGAGGTTCGTTTCCTTCCGGGAGGCTTTCTCCGTCAGGTTGGAGGCCCACTCCAACTCGAACTCCAAGGTGGGCAGATCCCAGTCTGCTTTTACTCCACGGGCGTCGCAATCCGGCATCACCGCCAAGATGGAGTCCTTGGCGGAGTAGATATGCAGCGGGACGATCTGATCTGGCAAGTGGAACGTGTCGGTCTTTCGAAACAACTGTTCGCAGAGGAAGGCGTGTTCCATCACTGACAAGTTGTTGGCGGTCCTAGGGTACAGTCGCATGATGTCAGCGGCGTTCTAGTACTCCCAAGTGAATATCTCCCTCTTCTGCAGCGGTGCTATGCGTCGTCGGAGGAAATCGGCGCCAACCATCTCTATGGTCAGCTTGGTGGCCTTAAGGCGAGCGATCTTGTTCAGTGCCGGACGAAGCTTGGCGTCCGTGGCACCTATACTGCTCCAGTTATTGCCGCGCTCGACTTTCACTGTGCGCGGTATGCAAAATTGGGGGAAGTCCTTCTCCTGGATCCAACACCACTCGGCCCTCCACTCATCCCACTTGAGGTGGAGCTGCCTGGCAAGGTACTCGCCCTTCATGTTTGCCCTGGGGATCCAGGCAATGCTGCCGGAGAGAGACTTGTCTTCGGTCCGGGGGATGAAAAAGTGTCAGAACAGATCCACATTGAGCGCCACTCCAACAAAATTCTCACACAGATGGGCGAAGACCGCCATGCAGGTCATCGCATTCGGAGTGAAGTCCAGCAGCCTGAATCCGTAGCTAAACATCATGGCACTGAAGAAATCCGAGAACGGGGGAACCTTGCCACAGTAGAAACACGCGCAGAAAAATGGATAAGAATCCGATGGATCTTTGTCGCCTTCAGGAAGCACGACGGGCACCTTATGGTCCTTGGTATCTCTCCCCCACATGTATGCGTACCTCCTGATCAGCTCATTGGCATCCAAGGAGCACGGCGAGAAGATCGCGTTCTCCCTCCGCCGCTTCTCCAGCTCCTCCAACGCCTTCTTTTTCTCCTTCGCCTTGGGGTCGAGCGGCTTGGCGGGCTTCTTCTTCGCCGCGTCAGCCCTCTTGGGCGCCATCGAGGATTGGGAAGGAAGGAGGTGTCCAAGGCGAGATGTGGATCGGCGGCGGCGGCGGAAGCGGTTCTGGTGTGAGGAAGAAGATGAAGCAGGGGGAAGCAGGGGTGAATGAGCGGCGCCCCCTCGCGGTTGCCTTTTTTATGGGGAAGGCGCGAGGGGAGGCTGCCTCTTCACTGTTCACCCCAGCCACGTTCTTTTACAGGCGCACTACCGCAAAATAACCGCAACAGTCCAAGTTCCCACGACCCGCATTTAATGCGTGGATTGGACGTGCGTCAGGATAACCATCATTACGAAAATTACAACGACAGTTTCCCGCCGCGTGTCTGTGAATTGTTTGGGCCTAGCCCAACGACGCTTCGAACGTGCGTATGGCCCAGGCCCGAGGGCTACTGTCGGTGTATAAAACATGGGTATTTTATACCCTGACTTATGTACAGACAGCAGCAGCCTCCTTGCCGGCCAAAGCCTTGCCGGGAACCGCCAAGACCAAGATTCAGAGCCTAGTCGCAGAAGCTACCAGAAAGAAGCTCAAGACACAGCACACAACTAGTACCAAAGATAAAGACATTTCTTGCCGGCAGGGCTAAACCGGCAAGGAGAAGACCCGGCAAGCTCCCTGCCGGCAAGCTTGTGCCAGTCCCCCAGCGCTACACCTCACCGCACAGGTGTTCGCCAATGGGCGAGGTGTCGACCGCGCAGGCTATTTGGTAAGGCTTGACGGGCACGTGTCAGCATGCTGGGGACAGGATTTGCTCCTAATGACACACGTCCAGGAGGCGTGTCAGGATAATAGGAGGTAGATGGGCAAGCGGTGCAGAAACCTTGCCGGGACTACCTCTCCACGCGACACCTAACGGTACATTAAATGCTTTTGTCCTAGACTTTCAGAGTTAGGTATGATAGCACTGTTTGCTATCTAATCACTATGTAATTACTGTTTTGCCACTGTGGTAACCCCTTGAGATATAAAAGGAGGGCCAAGGCAACAGTTAGAGGGATTCGGACCCCTTTTCAAACACAAGCACGTCTCGTGTAGCAGCTCCTCCCCATACCTTGCCGGGAGAAGCGCTCCTTGTACTGTGCTTCCACACCATTAATACACCAGAAGCAGGAGTAGGGTTTTACGCTTCTCAGCGGCCCAAACCTGGGTAAATCCCTTGCACCTTCCATTGTTCATGCTCTTTGTGCACGTCGATCTCCCCCGCCGAACCACAAGGGGCTGCATGGCCCCATAGATGGTCGTGCCACCACGACACTGCCGGAGGGGGAATCGATCACGGAGGGCTTCTTCATCAACCTTGCTACCATTCCGATGATGTGTGAGTAGTTTACCACAGACCTACGGGTCCATAGCTAGTAGCTAGATGGCTTCTTCTCTCTCTTTGATCTTCAATACCATGTTCTCCTCGATGATCTTGGAGTTCTATCCTATGTAATCTTCTTTTGCGGTGTGTTTGTTGGGATCCGATGAATTGTGAGTTTATGATCAGATTATTCATGAGAAATATTTGAGTCTTCTCTAATCTCTTTTATGCATGATTGTTATAGCTTTGTATTTCTCTCCGATCTATCGATTTGGTTTGGCCAACTAGATTGGTTTATCTTGCGATGGGAGAGGTGCTTTGTGATGGGTTCAATCTTGCGGTGCTCAATCCCAGTGACACAAAGGGACATGACATGTATTTGTATTGTTGCCATTAAGGATAAAAAGATGGGGTTTAATCATATTGCTTGAGTTTACTTTGTCTACATCATGTCATCTTGCTTAAGGCGTTACTCTGATTTATACTTAATACCCTAGATGCATGCTGGATAGCGGTCGATGGGTGGAGTAATAGTAGTAGATGCAGGCAGGAGTCGATCTACTTGTCTTGGACGTGATGCCTATATACATGATCATTGCCATGAATCCTTCATAATTATTTGCTTTTCTATCAATTGCCCAACAGTAATTTGTTTACCCACCGTATGCTATGTGTTCGAGAGAGAAGCCTCTAGTGAAAACTATGGCCCCCATGTCTACTTTTATCATATATTAAAATCCAGAAATACCTTGCTGCAATTTATTTACTTTTATTTTATTTAGTATTTTACTTTATCTATCTATCACTATCAGAATTCATCCTTGCAAATAACTGCTAAGAGGATTGACAACCCTCTTATTTGCGTTGGGTGCAAGTGTTTGCTTTCGTGCGTGTAGGTGCTGCTAACGAGGTTCTGTGTGGTTCTCCTAATGGATTGATAACCTTGGTTCTTAACTAAGGGAAATACTTATCTCTACTATACTGCGTCATCCTCTCCTCTTCGGGGAAATACCAACGCAGTCTACAAGTAGCAATCCACAAACCCTAGCCGCCGCCATTTCCATATCCGTAGCAACCATCACCACCATAGTGCTTCCTCATCTAGTTCATACTTGTAGTCATGCATCGCACAAGGCATCCATTGTAAGACATATTTGCAATCAATCAATCTCCAAGATGTGTTCTTCAATGTTTTCTTCTCGCGAGCTGATCTCCATGTGTGAGTAGTCCGGTAAGGTATGGGTTGAGGCATGAGCCTTGCAACCCTCTGTATTTGTTGTCGGGAACAATGGAAGGGCATTGAAATACCGTCCCGTATGTGTGAAATAAAATTGTTCTATAGATGTCTCTTGTCTTGTCCGTGATCTTCATCCCTACAGGTACCCAGGATCATGGAGATCGAGCACCGGTGAGGCTAGGAGCGAGGAGACCGTGAAGTGTTATACCGAACACCCGTGATAGTAAGGTTCAGTAGGCTAACATGGATCATATCCTTCGGATACATGAGGTGTAGTCATTAAACGCCCAAAGCTCTTGTCATATTTTATTATCTTAATTACTGAGGCAACCCCGTGCGTCGGATAGGGCCTGCAGTAGGACAACTGATTCTTGATGTAGGACTCGTGCCGGTCAAGATGTTATTTGGACACATCCCCCACTTCGATCTGTAACAAGCACATCTCGATGGGTGACTTCAAGCGCACAAATTAAGATCATATCTGGTCCCAACACAAATACATGGTTGTAAGCATTAAGACCTCATACTTGTACCTCTTTTTATTATAAGTGTTTGAATCACTATTTGCTTGCTTGATCCGGTCAAAAGCTGGATTTGACACTTTGACAAAAGCTTGCTGGAGACCATCGCTTCAAGGGAATCTTCCTCTTGTGGGTTCGATAACCCAGGGTCACCTCTGGGGAAATAGGTGCGGGATACACTTTTCTGTTCCATCACCGGATCAATAAAAGGAGGTATCAGCACAGACGTTGTGCAGACTGAGCAAATCACATCGCAAACGATTAAACTAAGGAACACGTCGATGATGATTTCAAGAATCGCAGACAATTATTTACCAGCAAGTGTTTGCCCACAACACACACAACTTTTTAGCAGGAATCATCTGTGTTGTTATCGGTCTTCCCACACAATTCTGATTACTGAATTGTTTGTCGGGTATCACACACATCTTGTTAAGCCAAATCGTTTGTGTTCTTATGGCTCATCGCAAACAGTTCATCCGAGTGACTTGTATGCCATCTATCGTACACATCTTGATCTGGGTAACCGTTTGTGTTTTTTGGCTCGTCGCAAATAGTTTGTATGGATCAACTGTATGCCACGTTTCGCACACACAACTCTAATCTGAATCATGCTTGATGGATCAGTCATCGCACACAGTTCATTTTATTGGTGACGGTTTTATTACGATACCGTTTGCGATTGATGCATCGCACACAGTTTGGTCGATTGGTCTCCTATATAGGTGTCGTCTTAGGACCTTCCTACAGTAGTGCACCATGTATGTGGTTGACTCTTGCCACATAGATCTATGTAATTTCTTTTCATTCCTTATATAAGGCGTACAAATTTACTCAAGACCATAAACATGATTATTTTAAACCATTTTTGTTTACTATTTCATGTACTCATGGTTCAAATTTGAACTATATCCATTCAATGCCTAAAAATGCACCTAATAGCCTAAATATAGTAAACAAACTTTGAAAAGTGCCAATTCGAACATGGGGGGTTCTAGTGTGTATCTTGAGTGAAAAAAGTTCAGGGTCAAACGATGAAGGAAAGGTGGATTCTCCTTCAAACTAGGTGGGTTCCCTCTCGAAACTATGATTCTTCATTGGAAATTTTAGGGTCAAACAATGAAGCATGATGACATAATGTAGACAGTAAAACTATCATCAAAGTGTGATAAAGAAACCGTCGTTTTATCCTTACACTAGTGTAGAGCCGTTCTATGCAAACGGTTTAAACCCCCTTTCACTGACATAGTTTCAAACCATCGCCTTGCTAAGGTGTGTGATAGGGGTGGTCCATCGCACACAACCCAAATTAACCGTCTACGATAGGGCAGGAGCAGCATGCATACATTTTGGGGAAGAAAACCGTATGCGATGCCCGAACCTATCCCACACGTGAATGGTGAGGTAAGCGTTTGCGATATATCAAATGTCCCAAATGCTTCATCCATCATACTCATGTCGGATGACATACCTATCGCACATGCTCTTCTGTGGCGCAACATTTATGATGCGCAGGACATCACAAACAGTTCATGATTGTAAAGCACGTGTGATAAGGAGACTATAAAAAACATTTAGTTCTACCGTGTTGTTTGCGATATGTCTAACATCACACATGCTTTTGGAACGATAATTGTGTGCTTTGTTGCACACATTTACCAAGGTAGAAATGTGTGTGTTGTTGTTTTCCATTGCACACATTAGTTCTTAGATACTCGTGTGTGCGGTAGAGATTCATTGCACACACTGTGATCTGAGAAACGTGTCTGCTCTTGAGGTTGATCGCAGACTTATGCTTTGGCAAACTGTGTGCAGTGTAATGACCTGCAGAGCAGACTTTTCTCCCTTATTTAATCCCTGCACTACAATTTAAACTTCTATATAATTTGAATTTGAAAGTAGGCAATCACTATTTCATATCCATCATATATACAAATAGGTTCAACAACCAATGCGTAATTTGATTCATAGGTACATATGTTCAAGAATTGCAGAAGCACGAAATAAAGAATGATGAACCACGATATAAAGATAGTGAAGAGAGAGGTGAAAGACATTCTGGTTGCTGGAGAAGGTCAATTGCAATGCCCATATTGTACCCTCCTCCATGCCGAAGGCACGCATGACTCTAGTCCAACCCCCCTGTGATGGTCGCCTGCCCATCCTTCACTGTATTCATGAGGACTTCTAGATAGTCATTGTAGTCTGGTTGAAATACTTTAACGTTCATTGCATCTCCACCAATCATGTAGTTTTTGAGGTAATCTTGAGTAAACTGCTTTGGAAACCACAGCAAATGAAACAGATTCAGACATTGTCGTCCAACAACTAATTGTGGGCAGTAAAAGAAGGCTATAGAGTTCTTAGTTACCATCCTATAGTTCACTGTTGTCTTGGATAAAGCATAAACAAAGAGATTAATTGTCATCATCTGTCTCTTTTTCCTAACAATCTTTATTAGTTCCTCACTTGATGCTAGTTCATGAGTATGTAATTGCCCCATACGCAAAAAGGGTCAAAGCGTGGATCTGTACCAAAGACATATGTACCTACAAGCAACAAGTTAATATTAGAAGCTAAACTGCAATTGCACAATGATGTAATATAATATAAGCCATGGGATGAAACTGACCTCGAAGGAAGACCGTCGCTCCCATTGTTGCGTTGTGTAAGTACATGGAAAGGCACGTTAAATAGAACAAGCTTAACATCAACCAAATATAGCCATGGTAACAACATCATCTCCAAATGAGAGCTTGAGTGTGAATGTTTAAACACGCTAGTAGAGTAGAATAAAAAATGGAAAGGCATGTTAAGTACAACAGGCTTAACAACAACGAAATATAGTCATTCAAACTGGTATTGTTGAAATTGAATAGAACATAGCTCTTACTTAAACATCACATTGCATAATTGAACATCACATTGTGCAAAATTCAAATATACAAGGGGCATGTTAACTACAACAGGCTTAACAGTAACCACTGCACAGTTCATACTTACACATATTGAACATCACATGTGAATAATTGAAATAAACAAGGCATATGCTCACTACAAACAATCAAATATAGCCATTGAAACTTGCATTTGTGAAATAAACAAGGCATATCTCACTACAAAAAACCAAATATAACCATTGAAACTAGCATTCGTGAAATAAACAAGGCATATGCTCACTACAAACAACTAAATATAGCCATTGAAGCTAGCATTCGTGAAATAAAAAAGGCATATGCTCACTACAAACAACCAAATATAGCCACTGAAACAAGGCATCACAGTTCATACTTACACATATTGAACATCACATTACACTATTGAACATTACATTTTGCATAACTGAAATAAACACAACATAGTTAAAACATCGCATGGCAAAAGCTACTAGAATAATAGGTATTAGTTGGTTAGTTAGAGAAAGTAAGATTTCATAAAATGAGCTACTACTCGCCATCCAAGATGATCATAGGAGACACGGGAAAACAAAACATGGGTTCCCTCACTTGTCACGGATGGGCTCCTTCCCCTTGGAAGAGCACAGATCCTAGGTGCCCTCCTTATTATCACAGATGGGCTCCTTCCCCTTGGAAGAGCCATAGTGGGTGCCCTTCTTGTTGTCATGCTCAATGAGATCTGACTTGGCAAATGAGTATCCACTGCCGGCACAGAAGCTGTCCTTCAGAAATGACAAAAGGGGTTCAATGGCATGGAAGGACTTGACCACGAGGCGGAGGAGATCAGCGGCGGGGACATCAGGGAGATTGACGGTGGTTGAGCCTAAGGCGTTGGGGTGGGCCACTTAATCTGTGCCATAGCCCGCATCAAGATGTCGCTGTCGACGAGCTCGATGTCGTAGCTAGCTCACGTGTGATAAGTACGCGAGCCCGCTGATTTGAAGCCTTCAACAGGGCAACATAGTCAGAGCGTGTAGCGGTCTCGGCGGCGAGGTGTTCCTCCTTGATCAGAAGGTCGACATGGACGGTGGCCACCTCACCATCGTCTGGCGGTGAGGCCGCGATAGATCTATTTTTGGCTGTACGCTCCTCGAACTCCCCGAGATATGTGGTCGGGCTTAGGCTGCGATGCTTTGGAGTAGGGGATGGGGATTTGTGGGGAATGGGGTGTTTCACAGGAGCCATCTAAGAAACTCAGGGTGGAAAGGGTATGTGGAGATCGGCGGGTAACCAGATTTTATCTAAGAAACTCAGGAAGGCACGGGCAGGCCGACAGAGATTGATGGAGGAGGCAGCAGTGGCGAGGGTCCGAGCGAGGGTGGGGGTAGAAAAGGGGCGAAAGGTGTTTTGGTGTGGTGTGGGAGAGGAGGGTGAGGTAATGCCACGGCTATTGAAAAAGTGAAAATTTTGCTAGGGGCGGGAGAGGGAGGGAGAGGGTTGAAATATTGCGGCAACTGAAAATTTCACTAAGGGAATTGAAGCGGCACAAGAGCAATACACATCGTACATAGTCCAAACATAATAATTGTGTACGATAAAAGATAAAAACATGCGATACCACGATTTACGTCGCTCAAGGCGGGTTCCTGCTAAGGTAGAAATGTGTGTGCCATACATTGTGGGTCATCACACATGGTTCTTAATGAAAACGCGTGTGCAATACAAGAAGTGTCTCATTTGAAGCCTTATGTGTCTAATCATAAAAAATAATGATCAAATGGCACCTTCAAACTTTTTCTTCAGTCAACACAGACAATTTTAAGTTGTATGCTATTTTTTGGCATTTTTCAGGGTTCATTATATATTTTTAGAACATTATGTGCATTTCTATGCATTTTCGGACGTATTTTGAATATGAACTGCAACCACATGTGGAAAGGCGAGAAAATGGGGTGAAAATATTGTTCATGGTTTTTTAACATATGCTAAGGCCTCCATAAGTTTAAGAGGCGACAGTTGACCACGAAAACAAAGCTAATTTTACTTTAAATCCCCAAAAATGGAGATATGTTCTGAAAAAATGAAAATTGGCATGGTGTCATGATATTCCCACATTAGGCCATGGTAAAAATTTCAGCCAGTTTGAGAAAGGTTGTCAAGCAACGTGCTTACAAACCGGAGCATCTAAGAGGGAGAACTCGTGGTTTCGAGAGGGGACGAGTCAAGCTTGAGGGCAAACTGGCAAACCCTATTGACGACGGCAACACCGTGGAGCACGGTTACATGAGGTCGAGGCCGCACTTGGGCGTCGACTGGGTCGATGACGTCAACAACACCAAACATGCCCACAAGAGGCCGATCCTTGGCTCGGGCAGCACGACAGTTAATATAATGTTCAAGTCTGGTCTATAATTCTTTGATGCATGGATTGTATGATTTTACATGTATATTTTGTTAAAGATTCTGCAAATTTGCAAAACAAAATCCAAAACCTTGCCTGCAGCTGAGCCTAGAAGATTTCTGGACTTATAGTTAAGGCCAGCAAAGAAATTTTGTATAATCATCCACTTGCTTAAACCATGTGTAGGAGAATTATTAGTCATTTATTTTAATATTTCCCAAGCTTGGGTAACATGCTCATGCTCAAGTTGTTGAAAGTCCACAAAAAGATTCCTTAATTGTATGATTTTAGCAGGAGGATAATATTTACCAATAAAAGCTTCCTTACATTTAGTCCAAATATCAATGCTATTTCTAGGAACGGATAGAAACCATTCTTTAGCTTTGCTTGTAATGAAAACGGGAAAAGTTTTAACTTAACCACCTCAGCCTCTACTTCTCTATATTTTTTCATATCAAATAGATCAACAAAACTATTCAAGTGATAAGCAGCATCTTCACTATAAGAACCATAGAATTGCTCTTTCATTACCAAATTCAATAAAGCATGTTTGATTTCATAAGAGTCGGCACTACTGGCTGGTGGAGCAATTGGTGTATTAATGAAATCATTGTTGTTACTACTTGTGAAATCACAAATTGAGCTGAAGCAGACATTTTTTCAAGCATAAAACAAAAGTGTAACCTTGTTAGAATTTAAATATTTTCATTTTTTTTGGAGTTTTTTGGATAGCAGAAAAAGCAAAAAAAAACAAGCAACAAGAAGTAACTAAGCAATATAGAAAATAAGGAAGTAAAGTAAAGGAGTGTAGGACATAGCACTACAAAAAAAACACTTCCGTGATGATACGTCTTTGTCACAGTAGGTCAAGTTTTCTGTCATGCATGTACATCCGTGACAATTTTATGACAGAATCAAGATAGTCATACCAGTGCTGTCGTAGAAGTGTTCCATGACAATACTGAAATTATCATCATGGAAGTGTCCAATTCCATGACGATAAATGTCGCGTCATGGAAGTGTTTTCATCAAGGGTGACTGACACGTGGCATCCGCTGTAACGGGTCGTTGTTAAGCTATCGGGTTCCGGTTTGAATCCGATAACCTGTCAACAGCTCGGACCAATGGGGATTTTCCATGTGTAAAATTCTCATTGGCCCAAGGAACAACATGTTAGCTCGGCGTGGCGACAGATGTCATTCCTCCAATGGGCGAGATGGGCTGTCGGTGTATAAAATATGGGTATTTTATACCCTGACTTATGCATAGACAGTAGCGGCCTCCTTGCCGGCCAAAGCCTTGCCGGGAACCGCCAAGACCGAGATTCAGGACCCAGTTGCAGAAGCCACTGGAGAGAAGCTCAAGACACAGTACCAACAAGCACTCAACTAGTACCGAAGATGAAGACATTCCATGCCGGCAAGGCTAAACCGGCAAGGTGAAGAACCGGCAAGGAGAAGACCCGGCAAGCTCCGTGTCGGCAAGCTTGTGCCAGTCCCCCAGCGCTCCACCTCACCGCACAGGTGTTCGCCAATGGGTGAGGTGTCGACTGCGCAGGCTGGTTGGGGAGGCTTGTCGGACATGTGTTAGCACGCCGGGACAGGATTTGCCTCTAATGACACCCGTCCAGGAGGCATGTCAGGATAATACGAGGTAGCTGGGCAAGCGGTGCAGAAACCTTGCCGGGACTACCTCTCCACATGACACCTCACGATGCATTAAATGCTTTTGTCCTAAACTGGCAGAGTTAGGTATGATAGCACTGTTTGCTATCTAGTCGCTATGTAATTACTGTTTTGCCACTGTGGTAACCCCTTGAGCTATAAAAGGAGGACCAAGGCAACAGTTAGAGGGATTCGGACCCCTTTTCAAACACAAGCACGTCTCGTGTAGCAGCTCTCCCCCATACCTTGCCGGGAGAAGCGCTCCTTGTACTGTGCTTCCACACCATTAATATACCAGAAGCAGGAGTAGGGTTTTATGCTTCTCAGCGGCCCGAACCTGGGTAAATCCTTTGCGCCTTCCATTGTTCATGCTCTTTGTGCACGTCGACTTCCCCCGCCGAACCACAAGGGGCTGCATGGCCCCATAGATAGTCATACCACCACGACATCTTTGGCGCGCCAGGTAGGAGGAGTCGCTTGCGTGAACCTTGATCAGTGGATTGCGCGTCTTCTTCATCATCTTAATCAACTTCCTCGACGTCCTCCTCGTCGTCGATGGCGCCTAAGAAGAAGGGCATCACGATGACGGCCACTCCACACGCATCCGCAGGCGGTGCAGCCAATGCGGCGGCGCGGGTACTACGGTTGGCACGACCAGCGTAGGCGGCGCAGTCGTCATGACCACCGCGGTCAGCGCAGGAGACGAGTACGCTGGAGGCGGTCGTCCACCTCGATCCTCTAGCAAACGGAGCCGATACGGCGCGGGCGGAGCGGATGGACGATCTCTTCTTCCTCCTCCTCCTCGCCGCGCCGATGAACGCAGCCACCGGAGCGGTAACGCCCAGGCCGGCACGAGCCAAGATCCCGCTGCGGCGGCGTCCAAGAATGCAGATTCGGGACAGACGCCGCGCCCCTCGCATGACAGATGCGGCGCGGCTTCGAGCGGCGCCAACGGCTCTGGATAGCGGCGACCTCACGGCAAGACTCTTGTTGATCAAATCCCAGATCCTCAGGCACCGCCCCCGCCACGGCGACCTGCTGCTGATCATGAGCCGCGGCAGCAAGACCGCGATGGCTCTCCTGCTGGCTCCGCCCGGAGTAGAGCGACGTCACATTCTTCGCTTCCGGCTATGCCAGCTACAGTGGCAGAGGCAATGGCGTGGGCCCAGATGCTGCTGAACTTCCCTCCAGCGGCAGAGAAGATGGATGAGTGGAGAGCCACCATCCAAAGCTTGATTGGATTTGCCGAGGCTAGTAAATCATAGCAAGCGGAGCCCTCACGGCGTCTGCGAATGGCACCGGCAACCCCAGCTGACCGTGCCGCGCTAACGGTGCAATCGCCTCAGCGACAACAATCTCAGCAGCAACAACGCCAACGACCGCAGCAAGCTCAACGATCCTTCGAGCCCGACGAGGTGTCGATGGCCCCTTCGGATCCGAGAGCGTGGCAAGTGCTGCGAGACAGGCGGGCAAAAGACGCCCGCACCACCATCGAACGGCGCTGGGAGGCGCGCCGTCAATCCGATGCGCGCAACGGCCCCATCGTCGATGAGCCTGCGCGAGAGGTTGGCGGGTATCTACCTTACGAGGTCGGATGTCCCGCCTTCACCCGTGAGCTGCGGCAAGTCCGATGGCCGTCCGTTCGAGCCTTCAAGCCAGAAGTTGTAACACCCCAAAAATTTAACCATATTTTTATTAAATAAAATTTGGCCAGAAATAAAATTTTGATTTATATTGGGTCTTTTATTATTTTCAGAGTCTTTTCTGTTTTCTGTTTTCCAAAATTCTTCCCTCCATATAGAAATTTTCGTTAAATATTGTGGGCTTTGGTAGTTTTCTTAAATCATTTTAATTATATTTTAATAACAGTAGGAAATATTTGCATAATAAAATTTTGCCCAAGATAATCATTTTTATAGTATTTTCAATTCTTTAATTGCCTCTGCTGCACTACAACTATTTTAAATAATTCTTTAAAAATTCCACAAAAATTATGAGGGGTCATGTGAGGCCTATAGATCACTTTTATGCAAAAACCTAAACTGGTCTTTTGAAAATTTTGAGCACAACTTCCTCTTTTCAATTCTGATCCATTTCTAGGTTATAACTGCAACCTGAATTTTTCTTGCTCCAAAAATTCTGAAATTATTCCACCTTATACTCCTTCCAACCAAACCCTTAAGTCCAGAAGATCAGCTCCATTTGCACCTTGGAAATCTCCCAAATAATTCTCTGTAGTCTGGGTCCAGAACTGAAATTCACCAAAACTTGCACTTGCAAGTTTTTCTTTCTGTCCATCCAACCACACTACCATCTCTATCATCCAGTGAGACAGCATCCTGCTAATTTTCATACCTAACAAAAATGCCTAGGACACCTTAGCATTCTATCAAGCACCTTCTGTGCGTGACAAAAAATTTGCCTCTCCCTAAACCTCATATGGAACTTGATCCTCCTGCCAAACCACCATGTCCACCAGTCTTGCCATCCATAGTATCCCACTCCTATTAAGTCTCTCTTGCAACAAGCCCCTCTAGGGCCCTCTGGCATTACGTCGAGCACCCTGGGTGCGCGCACAGAGCATGGCCAGAGCACGGCTATTGCAGACCACAGCATCGCTCTGGCACCGCATCTCCACTGCCTCCCCGGGCTTTCCCTCACCCCGGCTAGAGCCTGCCGACGCCCGCAACCTTGCCGACACCTCCTCTTGTCGCCTGGCGCCGGCCAACGCCGACAACCACCGACCCGAGCCACCACCGTCGTCTTCTACTTGGGCACGGCACCGCCCGAGTCGCCCGACCCTGCCAGCTCGCCCTCGCCCTAATTGCCACCTACCCGGCCTCATCCGCAGCCGCCGCCCACAGCCACTGGCCTCAACGGCCTCCCCTGCCGCAGTAATGGCCACCGCCGCCATGCTTATCTGCCGGAGCCGCGAACCGCCTCTCCCCCGCCTATTTAAGCTCAACCGAGCTCCATCCGTTCAGCACTAGTCCTCCCTCGCTCTCCCTGAGCCTCCTAGAGCAGCAAAACGACCGGAGCGGTCGTCTTCTTCATCTTCGATCGCTTCGGCCGCCGTCACTTTTTGGTTGATTCCGGCGTAACCAGAGCCTCCCCCTCTCCACTCTCTTCACCAACAGCTCTCTCTTGATCCCGCGAACCCGTTACACCTCCTAATTTCGCTCAAAATTGGTTGTGGGCGAAAGCCCCAGCCTGGCTCCGCCGGAGATCTTCGGGAGACCTCGCTGCCGATGAGGTAGGGCTCCCTACGGGTCATGCCGCATACCGGGGAGATCGTCTCGACTCCCTGGTCTCGCCCATGTACTCAGCTCCCCAAGCAGCGTCGTAGTTCACCGACGCCGATCGCCGAAAGCCACGGCCAGAGGAGGGAGACGACGGTTTGACCCAGGGTCAAACCCGACCCATGGGCCCCGCCTGTCAAAGGCTCAGCGAGGAGGCCGGGCCGCTGACGGGTGGGCCTTGCCCCAGTTATGTGGAGATGGGCTTCCTCGAAGCCGTCTTCATGCGGGGAAAGCGTATTTCCCGAATACGCCTACGACGTTGCAGCTCTTGCACGCAGCCGAGCTGCTTGGCTTGGCCCAGTAGCACCAGGCGGCTATACCGCACTCAGGGCGCGCCTCTGCCTCTTTACCTTTTTCTTTTCCAGCATATCTCAAATAAATTCCACAGCACTCTTTTCAAAACAAAATTTAGTGATTCAAATTTCTACATGCTCATAAAATCATTATCTATTAGTCCAGCTATGGTGAACATTTTTCCTAAGCTTAGTTTTGTTGGATCAATTAAATAGCCCATTTCTTCATTTATTCCAGCTTAGAAATTCCTTAGGAAAATCATCTGAACTCCAAATAATGTGATTCTTTTTCTGATATTCCTCATTTTTCATCTAATTTCTTTTAGTATTTATTTCAAAATTTTCCAAACAACTTTTTGGTACTGTTTTCAAATTGAGTGGTAATTTCAATATTTTTGAAAATAGGAAATGGAGGGAAGATAAAAATTTCAAAGTTTTGGAGTGCACCCCAATCTTTCTGCATGCTCAAGGCAAGCATCTTGAACACTTGATATGGTGAATGCATGGTTAATGGTTTGCAAGAATAATTGAATCATGAGTATTATAATTTTTAATGGAATTTGCATATTTCTAATCTTGCATGCATGATCCATGGCTATTTTGTTATCTTCTTTCAAATATGAAATATGAGAAGTATGGTTATATTCACCTGTCACATAAGCATATGTTGGTCTGGACTAACCTACAGGAAAGAATCAGTCACGAGAAAAGTGACCGTGAGACTGAAATCTCGTTGTGACGAGAATGATCAGTGAGGGCATGTTGGGACATGCCAGATGGTGACCCTGTTGGGTATTACCACGGAAATATATTGTGCTAACCACTGCAGGAAAACTTAAACCTCCTGAGTCGACCGTAGATCGAGTCTTGTTCTGATAACCCCCATACTTGTTTCGTGCTGCCACTGGTCCCTGCCACAGGTAGGGTATGGTTTAGTAAGTTGATAACCCCTTTCCGTGCACACACCGTACAGAGAGGCCATGGTAAAAGATACCAGAGGCCTCTGGTAGGCATGTCACCTAGTCAGGGGGCATGGGTGTATCCGGCTGGGCCGAGAGGGGGGCACCCCTTGTAATCCGCGCGTTATGAAATATTGATCCCATGCTATTCGAGATTGTAGTCTCCCCGTCTTAGAGTTTATCTTGAAAGATGCCTTGGGTGATTCCTGGCATCCAGAAAGCTAAACTGGTGTGTGCTGGTCAGGTGTGTTTTCAACCCAAAGGCCGTAATTGGAATTAGTCAGCATCTCGGTGCTGGCTAAAGAAATCCTTTACTTGTGGGTAAAGAGTGCACCCTCTGCAGAGTTTTAAAACCTATTCGAATAGCCGTGTCCGCGGTTAAGGACTACAGTCTGGGTGGGTCAAGTGTTGGTCTTAGTGTCGGTCTTCGGAGGAAAATAATTAAATTGAGCATGAATTATTTTACAGGATAATTATTGTCACTACTGATGTCATCATGAATATTATTGTCATCATAAATATTATTGTGGACTAACCCGTTTCTCTTATGTGAATTTTCTGAGTGTCTCATGGGCTGGCTAGACTACCCGGGCACTCAGTTTTATTTTCTTTTCTGAGTATCTCATGGGATGGCTAGACTACCCGGGATACTCATTTATTTTCAAGACCTCTCGTGGCGTTGCTTTTAGACACCCGTTTGGCATTTCTTTTCAAGACCTCTCGAGGCGTCGCTTTTAGACACCCGTTTGGCATTTCTCTTCAAGACCTCTCGTGGCGTCGCCTTTAGACACCCGTTTGGCATTTCTTTTGGATTCTCGGGCGCTCCTGTCTCGCCCGATTCTCCACGTTATATTTTTTCTTTTGGATTCTCGGGCGTTCCTGTCTCGCCCGATTTTCCATTAACTTTCTTTGTTTGTCACTAAAATTTTATTTACTAATCCTTCGGCACATGCTAACATAATCATGCCATGATTAAATTTCGGTCATCATATGCATAACATTTAATCCAGCATGAGCATATGCATTCGGTATATCTTTTGTTCATTATGTTTGCGAGTACATTCAAACGTACTCACAGGCTTGTCCCTGGCTATTTAATTGGCCAGGTCAGGATTTCTACAAGGAGTACTACAACGACGTCCATGCGGAGCCTAAGATAGTAGCCACGTGAGATAGGAGTTATCCAGGTCAGCCGTTCCTGTGGGAATTGAGAACCACGAGTCGCTTCCATCACCCTTCACTAGAAATCATTGTTGTATCATTAGACCTTTATGGTCTTGTATCCAATTCTTGTAATTGCTTGGTAATCTGTATCAAGGACATGTCCACCAGTAACAATGATCTTGGGGCTGGTGATAACACGAGGGGTTAATTTCTGGGATATCATGTCCCGGAAATCCGGCCCCGACAGAAGTGCCGGAAAAGTATGATGGCAAGCTGAACCCGGCAGAGTTTCTGGGCATCTACACGATCGCCGTGCAAGCTGCCGGAGGAAGAGATGAGAAAATATTCGCCAACTACTTCCGGTTGGTACTGAAACCTAACGTGAGGTCTTGGCTGATGAACTTGCCGGAGAACTCCATTTCTTCGTGGTCAGATCTCTGTAACGAATTCGTTGGTGCCTTTACCGGGGGCCACAAAGCCCCTGGACAGCCCAGCGACTTGCAGGTGATCCCGCAAAGAGATGGTGAAACTTTACGCAAGTACATCCAGAGGTTCAGCCGTGTGCACCATAATATTCCAGATGTACACCCCACAGCCATGATTGCCGCCCTTCAAACGAATGTGCGCAATCGGAGGATGCGGGAGAAAATGAACGTCAAGTTGCCCAAGACTGTCAACGAGCTCTATACGTTGGCGGATAAGTGTGCACGTGCTGAGGAAGGAAGAAGGCTTCCCGGGGAGGACACTGGCGCCGAAGTGGATTCTGAGGATGATGATGCTGCCACCCCGGGGAAGAAAGGCCGGAAGCGCAACAGAAAGCGCAAGGGTAAAACTGTTATGGCTGTCGAAGGCTCCGGCAACTCCGAGTCCGCCAAGAAAGCCAAGACTGAGAACTCCGGCAAGGAGGCTACTGCATGCGTCGCTTGCCAGGAAGCGGCGGCAAATGAGAAAGCTGGCAAGTCTGATGGGCCATACTGCAAGATTCACCGCACCAAGGGCCATGATCTCCAAGAGTGCCGACAAGTCGAGCACCTTGTTGAGAAACAGAAGGCTGAATACGAGAAGTGCGACAATGAGCTGGGTCAAGATGGTGCCAGTGGATCTGGCAAAAAGGGCCGTGGTGGTCGAGGAGGCCGCTGTAGCAAGGCTAAGCAGCAGAAAGAGAAGCCGGCCAGAGGCCGAGACAAGAAAGAAGAGGATGATGGGAGTGACGAAGAGGACGATGATGAAACCAGGGAACAAGAATTCCAGAAGGCGACCGACGCCATGTGCATTGACGGGGGAGCATCTTTGCACTCCTCTCACCGCCAACTTAAACAGTGGGCGCATGAGGTTGATGCGGCGGAACTGGTGATGGGTGCTCAAAAACCGCTCAAATGGTCACACACGCCTATCATTTTTTATGCTGAGGACCACCCTGATCGCATAACTACGGTCGGGTGTTTGCCGTTGTTGGTTTCACCAACAATTCGCAACCTCCAAGTAACAAAGATGTTAGTTGACGGTGGGGCCAGTCTGAATCTGATCTCACCGGAAGTAATTAAGAGGCTGCAGATCCCCGATGAGGAACTCGAAAAGACAGGTACTTTTCAAGGAGTGAACCCGGGAAGGAGCCAGCCCAAGGGAAAGATCACATTGCCAGTGACATTTGGTTGGGAACTGAATTATAGGACGGAGAAGGTCATGTTTGACGTCGTTAAGATCCCCTTGCCGTACAATGGAATTCTTGGCCGCCCAGCCTTGGCGAAATTCATGGCAGCATCTCACTATGCTTACAACACATTGAAAATGCCACGGCCGATGGGTGTCATTTCCATCAACTCCGACAAGAAAGATGCAGTCATCTGCGTCGATAAGATGTACAGAGATGCGGTTGCAGCAGAGGCCGCCAAGGTGCCAGCTCCCACCAAGAAGAGAGAAAGCAAGAAATCCGGCAAGACCTCTAGCAAAGATTTCGGGAAGCGCACCTCTTCGGAGTGCTGCGCGCCTGTTGAAGACCTGCCAGAGTGCTCTGCCGGTAAGAAATCCAAGGCTACTTCACCGGCAACCAAGAAGGTGCCGGCGAGGGAGGACGGCACTGACGGTACCTTCACCATCAGTGCCACCCTTGACAGCAAATAGGAAAGCGCGCTCATTGCCTTCCTGCGGGCGAATGTCGATGTGTTCGCATGGCAACCGTCTGATATCCCCGGTGTTCCCAGGGAGGTAATAGAGCACCACCTTGCCGTCTGTCCCCATGCTCGGCCCATCAAGCAAAAAGTCCGGAAGTAAGCTTTGGAGCGGCAGCAATTTATTGCCGAAGAGATCAAGAAGCTCAAAGCGGCAGGCTTGGTCAGAGTAGTGCTACATCCCACTTGGTTGGCGAATCCAGTAGTGGTGCGCAAAGCAAACGGAAAGTGGAGACTTTGTATTGACTACACTGATATTAAAAAAGCATGTCCAAAGGATCCTTTCCCCTTGCCGTGCATTGGCCAAATCATAGATTCCACTTCTAGCTGTGATTTGCTCTCCTTCCTTGATGCATATTCAGGATACCATCAAATATTCATGGCCAAGGAGGATGAGGAGAAAACCGCATTCATTACTCCATGTGGCACATACTGCTTCGTGCGTATGCCTTTCAGATTAAAGAGTGCCGGTTCAACATTTGCAAGGGCAGTCCAGATTGGTTTTGAACCTCTGCTGCACAGGAATGTGGAAGCGTACATGGATGATATTGTGGTCAAAACCAAGGAAAAGTCTACCCTCATTCAAGATTTAGAAGAAACATTTGCAAACTTGTGCAAAATCAACTTAAAGCTCAATCCCGAGAAGTGTGTGTTTGGCGTTCCGTCCAGCAAGCTTCTCGGATTCTTTGTATCTCAACGAGGAATTGAAGCAAATCCCGACAAGATCAAAGCGATTGAGCAAGTTCAAGCGCCAAAAAGCGTCAAAGACGTACGGTGTCTTGTCGGTTGTGTTGCTGCCTTGAGTAGGTTCATTTCAAGGTCCGCGGAGTGCGCCCTGCTGTTTTTCAATATCTTGAAAAAGGCAGGTCCGATGAAATGGACTCCGGAAGCGGAGGCCACGCTGCAGGACTTGAAAAGATACCTCTCCTCTGCGCCAATGCTAGTTGCGCCTAGACCACAAGAGCCATTGCTACTATATGTAGCGGTGACGAATCAAGTGGCTAGTGCTGCATTAGTGGCGCAGAGGGAAATCGATGACAAGGAAGTAACCACGGCAAGCCCATCCAGTGATACTCGGGGGCTAGATTTGACACCGGCAAGACAAAGACAGCACAAGCAAACGAAGTCGATCAGCAAGTGGTGCCAAAGAAGAAAGTGGTGCAGCGGCCCATTTATTTTGTTAGTTCCCTTCTGCAGGGGGCTAGATCAAGATACTCGGGGTGCAAAAGTTGCTTTTCGGCCTTCTTATGGCCTCGAGAAAGCTGCGCCACTACTTCCAAGCACACGAGATTACCGTCGTCACTCGCTTTCCGTTGCAACGCATTTTGAGAAATCCAGAAGCGACTGGCAGGATAGTTGAGTGGGTGTTGGAATTGTCAAGCTTTGCACTCAAGTTTGAAAGCACTTCTACCATTCAGAGCAGAGCCTTGGCGGAGTTCATCGCCGAATGGACGCCAACGCAAGACGAAGAAATTCAAGAAACAGCTCTCCCTGGCAAGGAAACGGCAAAGGAGTGGATCATGTACTTTGATGGTGCCTTCTCGTTGCAAGGCGCCGGAGCCGGAGTGCTGCTTGTCGCACCCACCAGAGAGCACCTCAAGTATGTGGTTCAAATGCACTTTCCCAGGGAGCAAGCTACAAACAACACTGCTGAGTACGAAGGACTCCTTGCCGGTCTTAGGATCGCAGTGGACCTTGGTATTAAAAAATTGATCGTCCGTAGTGACTCGCAGCTTGTTGTGAAGCAAGTCAACAAAGATTACCAGAGCCCGTTGATGGAAGCGTACCTGGAAGAAGGGAGGAAATTGGAAGAACACTTTGACGGGTTACAAACAGAGCACATCCCTCGTGCGGAAAACAGCATTGCTAATAGCCTGTCAAAGTGTGCCGCTCAAAAGCTTCCCGTGGAGCCGGGAACTTTTGTGCTCCATTTGAATCAACCAACAGTCACCCCATCAACACAGGCCAATAAGAGAAGAAAGTTGAATACCGGCAAGTATTTTCTGGCAGAGCTCCCCGAAGCCACCGACAAGGATGCTGCCGGGAACAACGACACGGTTGCCAGTGAGCGGCTGCTTAGCGCAGAACCCCAGGTTCTTGCCGCAGAAGCGAGTGCTCCCGTGGCCGAAGAGATGCCTTCAGTCCTTGTCGTCGAGCCGCAGGTTCCGGCATGGGCACAGCAAATAGTTCGATTCCTTCAAACAGGAGAACTTCCCGATGAACAAGAAGAAGCTGAGAAAGTAGCCCGTCAGTCAAGTATGTATCAGTTTGTTGATAGCATTCTATACAGAATGCGACCAAACGGTGTGAAATTGAAGTGTATTTACCGGGAAGACGGACTAAAGCTATTGGCGGAGATACACGGTGGCATATGTGGCTCTCACATAGGATCAAGAGCACTTGCTGGCAAGGCATTCCGGCAAGTCTTCTATTGGCCCACTGCCCTCCAGGATGCGGCTGAGCTAGTAACCAAGTGTGAAGCATGCCAGTTCCATTTGAAGAACATACATCAGCCAGCTCAAGCTCTCCAAACAATCCCTCTCTCCTGGCCCTTTTCGGTCTGGGGGCTCGATATCTTGGGCCCCTTCCCCCGTGCTGCCAGGGGATTTGAGTTCTTCTATGTCGCAATCGACAAGTTCACAAAGTGGCCTGAAGTGGAGCCAGTGAGGAAGGTGACAGCGCAATCGGCCATCAAATTCTTCAAGGGATTAGTTTGCCATTTCGGGGTTCCTAACAGAATCATCACCGACAACGGCACACAATTCACGAGCTGCACCTTCATGCAGTATACTCAAGACCTTGGCAGCAAAATATGTTTTGCATCTGTCGCTCACCCGAGAAGCAACGGCCAAGCGGAAAGGATGAATGCTGAAGTGCTGCGTGGCCTCAAGACAAGAACTTTCGACAGGCTGCGCAAGTTTGGAAAGCGCTGGATTGATGAGTTGCCGGCGGTTCTTTGGTCACTCAGGACGACACCAAATCGAGCTACTGGCCAAACACCCTTCTCCATAACCTATGGTGCAGAAGCAGTGCTCCCCATGGAACACATATACGGGTCACCTTGAGTGCTCGCTTACGATGAAGCTAAGCAAGAGCAGCTGCGGCAAGATGACGCGTTGCTCCTTGAGGAAGATTGTCTTCGGGCAGCTATGCGAGCTGCACGGTACCAGCAAGCCTTGCGCCGCTACCATAGCCGCAAAGTGCATGCCCGAAGCCTTGAGGAAGGCGACCTTGTTCTTCGGCGTGTTAATTCCGCCAAGGGATCAAACAAGTTGACGCCGAAGTGGGAAGGCCCTTACCGGGTAGTACGAGTCACCAGACCTGGCGTAGTCCGTCTGGAGACCGAAGATGGCACTCCAGTGCAAAACTCATGGAATATTGAGCATCTTCGCAAGTTCTACCCATAAGGCGCAGTTGCCGGGCCTCTCGGCAACCCCTTTTGTACAAGCTTTGTCGGCCGGACATGTAACCCTTTGTACAAAGCCAGGCGCAGATCCTGTGCATAATAAAGCTAAGTATTTCGCAACTCCTTGTACATATTCATTTATATGTGGATGCTTGTGATGTTGTGATTTACACTTTAGTTTGTATGAAATGATTGATGGACCGTCAAGGTTCCCAACCCACTCTTTTTCTCTTCTTTCTTCTTAAAAGGACAGAAGAATCCCTCGCGTGCAAGTTTCCCGGGGGGAGTGGACATGGGGTACCATTTTAATGACGTTCAAAGTGATCACTTCATGCAACAAGAGGAGCAGCGCAAGGAAAAGCTAAGTTGGAAAACTTTGAAAAAAATTCCTTGTTACATGCGCGGTCTCCCTTGAACGATTCTATGCTCTGTATGAGAAACCTGCACGTGAGAGGAACCTTGTCATGATCGGTTTGCGCTCTAGCTTGCCTCGAGTCCGCTCGGCAAGCCTAGCAGCTGCATTTTGGCCCGGCAAGTTACCTTGCCGGCGGCGGCACTTCCAGCAGGCTGCTAAGGATCCGTTCCTAAAAGCGCTCGCGGCAAGTGTGCGCACCGGCAAGCTTCCGATAAGCGTAGGGAACACAATCATACAAAGGCAAAATAAAGCAAGGGAAACAGCATGCATTCATCTAAACCCGACAAATACCAGATATTCATTAAGCAAGTACTCGATTACATATTATTGGCCCTTTGCCAGGGTTTATCTCGAGTACAAGAAGGGCAAAAGGGGCGCCTTGGCGGAGTCCGGCTTGTTCCCGGAACGCCAGATGATGGTGCTGCCGGCGATCAGCCAGACTCTTCGCCGTCGTCTTCGATCTTCATGCTCGGAGAACCGTCATCATCGCCGTCATCATCGTCATCCTCCGCATCGCTGGAGGAAGCGGTGTCGCTGTCGCACGAGCTCTCCGCGCAGCACTCCAGACGAGGGCCTGAAGCCCCGAAGAACTTCACGACAAGCGTGTCTGGTCCATCCAGCCTGAAGTGAAGGAGGTGCCCTTGCCCTAAGCAACGGGCACGGGCAAAAGACTTCCACCCGCGCGCGAGGTACATGATGCCATTGTTGGAGGTTTCAACGGTTACCCAGACCGGGCCGTTGTAGCAACCGTCCACGCGCAGCCATAACCCGTGCAGGTGGCGGCCTTCCATCTTCCTAGGAAAGGGGCGAGGAAGTCACAGCCAGCTCCGTGGCTGGTCGCACAACTCCAAGACAAACTCTTCCGCCGTATCCACCGTGTGACCTTCTGCTGGCGGAGGAGGGGCCGAAGACGGAACAGCGAGCGCCCCGCCACAGCCGCCCCGGCCACGGGCGCCACGCCGTCCACAACCGCGAGCCGCGGCCCTCCCTTGGGCACTGGGGCCAGCTTCCGCAGCCGCAGTCGAAGCTTGAGCATGAAGACGGGAAGAAGCCCTCGCCGCGGCGGCGGGAGCACGACCGCGGCCTCTCCCTCTCGCCATGTCGCCGTCGAATGCGGGAGAAGAAGAAGATATGGAAAGGAGACAACGGTTGCTGAGGATCAAGGCGGAAGGGGATGAGTGAGCTGGTTCCTCACCGTCTTCGGGCGGCCACCCACGTTCCTCACCATCTTCGGGCGGCCACCCACGTTCGCCAATCCCACGACCTGCGCTCTGGCCGGGCGCATTACTCCAGCAACCGCCCACGATCGCCAATTCCACGCCCTGCGCCCCCTGGCCCGACGCATCGCTCCAACAGCCGCCCTTCTCCACCAATCCGCTGCCCTGCATGCATGCAGGCGCGCGTGATGGAGGGGCGCAGAAAAAGGAGGAGTAAAGACATACATGGCAGTTATCCTTTGCCACGCGTGGCCGCATGCCGGTTCAGTCTAAACCCACGACGCTCCACGTATGGACATGCCAAGCGGCCGCCTATTTGACGGCAAGCGTTGCCGGAAGACGACTGAGAGCACGCCCGAATTCAGATTGATGAGGAAGCAAAGAAGATCTCAAAGAAAGAGGATAACCATCATGACGAAAATCACAACGGCAGTTTCCCGCCGCGTGTCTGTGCATTGTTTGGGCCTAGCCCAACGACGCTTCAGACGCGCGTATGGCCCAAGCCCGAGGGCTCCTGTCGGTGTATAAAATATGGGTATTTTATACCCTGACTTATGCACAGACAGTAGCGGCCTCCTTGCCGGCCAAAGCCTTGCCGGGAACCGCCAAGACCGAGATTCAGGGCCCAGTTGCAGAAGCCACTGGAGAGAAGCTCAAGACACAGTACCAACAGGCACTCAACCAGTACCGAAGATGAAGACATTCCTTGCCGGCAAGGTTAAACTGGCAAGGTGAAGAACCAGCAAGGAGAAGACCCGGCAAGCTCCATGCCGGCAAGCTTGTGCCAGTCCCCCAGCGCTCCACCTCACCGCATAGGTGTTCGCCAATGGGCGAGGTGTCGACCGCGCAGGCTGGTTGGTGAGGTTTGTCGGACACGTGTCAGCACGCCGGGACAGGATTTGCCTCTAATGACACCCGTCCAGGAGGCATGTCAGGATAATACGAGGTAGATGGGCAAGCGGTGCAGAAACCTTGCCGGGACTACCTCTCCACATGACACCTCACGGTGCATTAAATGCTTTTGTCCTAAACTGGCAGAGTTAGGTATGATAACACTATTTGCTATCTAGTCGCTATGTAATTACTGTTTTGCCACTGTGGTAACCCCTTGAGCTATAAAAGGAGGACCAAGGCAATAGTTAGAGGGATTTGGACCCCCTTTTCAAACACAATCACGTCTCGTGTAGCAGCTCTCCCCCATACCTTGCCGAGAGAAGCGCTCCTTGTACTGTGCTTGCACACCATTAATATACCAGAAGCAGGAGTAGGGTTTTACACTTCTCAGCGGCCCGAACCTGGGTAAATCCTTTGCGCCTTCCATTGTTCATGCTCTTTGTGCACGTCGACCTCCCCTGCCGAACCACAAGGGGCTGCATGGCCCCATAGATGGCCGTACCACCATGACACTGGCCTATGGAAATGTTACACGTGGCATGGCCCAACAGTGGCCCATTGAGGTCTAAAAGGTCGGCCCAGTCGAAATAAGCGGGTCGGCCCATTTACAGCCTACTTTTGTCTGGCCCATTAACAAAAACGGCCCATAAGAGATATTCCAATTCGGCCCGTCAATGGCCCGTTAACGATTTGACACCATTGCGGCCCATCATTTGTTCTAGCCCGTTAACAGCCCGCTATGTCTTTGGGCTCATTTGCCGGTTGAGGTTCTTTCGGCCTGTTAGAGGCCCATTATCGAGATGGGCCAATTTCCAGGCTGTACGACTTTCGGCCCGGTATAGGCCCATTATAGGCATGGACCAATTTCATGGTGGTACGTATTTCGGCCTTTTAGAGGCCCATTAGGAATTTGGGCCAACTTCCAGCCCGGTGTACCTTTCGGCCTGTTAACGGCCCACACCGTAGTTGGGCCATTTACATTCCAACCTGAATTCGGCCTGTTAGTGGCCCATGTGCTCCATGGCCCAATTCCAGCCCGACATGACTTTCGGTCTGTTAAAGGCCCGTTTTGTATATGGGCCCACTTATGGCCCGAATGGCTTTCGGCCTATTAACGGCCCGACATCGAAATGGGCCAAGCAGTAATTTTGATCAATTTCGGCCTGCTAACAGCCCATAGGCCCGTTTCCACTGTTGGAGCCCAATCGAGGTTTCGGCCTGCTAACGGCCCATCACCTAATTGGGTACTTTAGATTTGGGCCTGCTAATGGCTCGTCAAATAATTAGGCCTACCTTTCATTTGGGCCTTCTAATGGCCCATCAATTAATTTGGCCTAACTTACATTCGGGCCTGCTAAATTTCCTGCATGGCTACAAGCCCATTGAATGACAAGGCCAAATATAGTCCATCAAAGGCCCATGACAATTTAAGCTCAGCTATTACTTTCAGCCCATTAAGAGGAACAATTATGGCATGTGGCAAAGCCCATCTAGTAACTGCAGGCCCACTACGGGGCCATTACAGGCCCTGGGCCGTTCTCTTAGAAGAAGGGCCCATGTCGCTTTGTTCCAGTTATTAATTTCACTGCATATTTTGGCTTGTTTGCCGCCAGTTGAGGTTTCGGCCCAGAAAGCTCGGGTGCAACCCCGCGCTATGCAAATATACGCATAAAAGGAAAAATGTAGCACATCGAAGCATATATTACAGGAAATTACATCCACTGGGCAATCAAAGATTGATGCCAGTTCAAATAAATGAACAGAGCTTAATGATCGACAACCTCACAATCTGCAACCTCAGCGCGGATGACGCCCATAAGCATGTGAGCAAGTTCTTTCTTCTTTGCTATACTGACACTGAAATCATTGATCAGTTGTTGTTGCGCAAGAATGTGCACCTCTGATTCCTCCACGATTTCCATGATTGCTTCAGCCAGTAATTGGTTCACAAATGTACATCTTTTCTGTTGGATTCGAGACAGAGGAAACTGAACAGATTCATATGGGGATTTTGGCAGGCTTGTATCAATGATAGTGGAAAGTGTCTCGACCAATGCATCATAACTTAAATTAGAGGGGAAACTGAACAGATTGATCAAGAGTTATTACCATATTACCTTCGCTAGATTTATTGGAGAGAAACAATGGGGTTGCCTTGCTGTCTTGAGACTTTGTCGTATTATCTTCAGCAGCCTGCACCAAATCATCGGCCAGGTCAGTTAATACTTAATAGGAAAGCAACATTGACACAATGAACATTTGGGCAACCAGACCACACCAGCCTACACCGAATTAACACAACATGGCACTGCTATGATCAGCCAGGTAAGTTAATATGAAAGCAACATTGACAGAATGAACGATTGGGCAAACAGACCACACCACTAGATCATTGTAATGTGCAATATATGAGATAGTACAATCATGCAGCTCAATATGCAAATCTACCAGGCAGTTTCCCTTACAAAAATCTACATTAGCTCCTTAATTATACATTTTGCTACAAGTAAATTTAGATCAGATAATTGGTGTAGGGTACTGAAGGTTGGATTCACACCCATGCTACTTAATAAACTACATACTGATGTAAAATTATAGTGATATACAACAGGTACTTACATCAGCATTAGAGCGTAGAGCATTGCTGGAAGATACTTTCCTCGACCACGATCCCAGTTTATAACATTTGTTGTCCTTTAAGCATATTTTCTACAACAAAGATGCGTAAGACAGATGTAGAATATATAAGATCAAATGTGATATGAATGCTATAACATTTCATGATGGGAGGATACTCACACGCTTCCTAACAAGGAGTTGACATGTTTTTGTTGAACTGGAGCTGACTTGTTCTTTGGCCACTAGAATCTGGTTATTATCTGGAGGACTTGGGTTTCTCTGTGCTGGAGCAGTTACGATGAACACTTGAGTTGGGTTACTATCTCCTGGAGTTTGGATCTTTTGCAAAGAACTTGTTTGTACCCCTTCAGATTCTAACATAGCCCTCTTCCGCTTACATGCCTTGTACAGAAGAATGGTGCTTCAGTTATAAAACATGCTATGGCAGAGAGATGGAATAGGTACTGAAGAATAGAAAGGCATGACATATTGACATGTACTCCCTCCATCCGAAAATAAATGGATGTGTCTAGACGTATTGTAGTTCTAGATACTTCTATTTTTATGCATTTCTACCACAAGTAATACAGACGGAGGGAGTATGATGTACTCCCTCCGTAAAGAAATATAAGAGTGCTTAGAACACTATTTCTTTACAGCGGGAGTATAAGCTAAGGATACGACAGGACAACAGAGTAAAAGAAACAGTAGTTGAATGTAAAAGTGTATGATAGCTGGAATAGGTACAGAAAAACAGCAAGGCAGAATATTCACATGTCTGATGGGCAAACTAAGATCACATTGCAACAGAACAGTAGAACATCACTTCAATGTATAAAACCATGATATGGTAGACGGATGGAGTACATACTGACAAACAACAATGCATGAGATATTCAGATGGATGATGTCTAAACTAAGCAGATGGCATTGCAGCAGAGTAGAATGACAGTACTTGAATTTGAAAAGATGTTATCATGAATGCAATAGGTACAGACAAACTGGAAGGCATGAGATATTCACATGTATGATCAGCGGGCTAAGCACATGGCATTGCAACAGAGTAGATGCATTGCAAGACATTATATGCATGATGCTACCCATATCACGGGTCAAGTTAGAGAAAAGACCTTCTGGGGTGAATAGGAATCATTATCTGTCTGCAACTCTTCTGAAGAACTACATTTAACTGTTCCATCATATTGAATATCATCGATGTCGAGTATGTTGGCCGTTGCATTGCTCCGCGAGTTTCTTTTAGTGGATCTGTTCTCATATTCAATATCACTGTGTGCAATAATATCTGACATGCATGGAAAACAACTAGTAGTGAGATTATGTAATGAGTGCCTGTAGGAGATGACATAAATAGTAGGAGTCAACTTAAATAGCAGCAATAGGTTGATACCTCAAAGGCTAAAGAGAGAGCACACATGATAGCTACAAAATATATACTGTTTGTACTCGAGATTAACTAAATGGCACACAAAAGTACTACAGAACAACAACATAGGTAATACTAGAAGGGGTATAATCACCAGCCTGTGGGATAGCTTTAGCTGAGGGACAATAACTATGGAACACCATTAACTACTGCACAAGTCTCTTATCTGAAGACTAAGAGATCAACATGAATGTACAGTGACAAGTGATAATCTATTTTCCATGCTTAGATGAAGAACAAAAGCCATAAACGCTGCACACAAGTAAGATGAGGGTACAACCTATCTTGCCGCCCTCCGTAAGAGTGAGCATCATCTGCTGAATCGTCGATGGCACTGCGGTTGTTGTGGCTGTCCATGTCTGGCTGGCACATTCGAGGCAGGGAACTCTTAAGTGGGGAGTATAGCTCCCATCTGGTGCATGCTTCCCTTGTTGGAGTAGCTCTGGTGAGAAGGAAGACGGTGTGGCTGAAGATGTAGAAAACACACAATGTTAAGAATGACAGATATCTCTGATCTGAAGAAATACGATCAACACTCAGGTACGAGACTGGTCACACGTCAGTTCACTAAAAACAAAATTGGTCACACGCTTTTTTTTTACTGTCCGATCTATGCCGGATGGCTGGATAGCCGTCTTGTGCCTCCCGGCTGTCACTGTTCAGGATCTTCCTCGAACAGCCAGCGAGCACTGGCAGAGCAGCCTGCCTCTGCCGTCCCTGGCCACGGCAGCTCCGACCTCGACACCGCCCCCCACCCCACCGCACTACCGTCGTTGCGCCGCCAAAGCTATACCTCAAAGACTCGCATTCATCCAGATCCCGCGCCAGCAGTACCTTGACCCCACGCAACCCTAAGATAGGCATCAAAGCGCTGCTTCCGCGGCGAACATGCGACCTCTGCCCGCACCCCTACGATAGACACCGAGGAACTCATTCCCCGGCCAACCGGCAGCCTAGGAGCTCCGCTGCCTCGAGGGGAGATGTTTCCTTCCATTTGGAACTGACTGACCTAGAATAAAAATCCAGGCGACTGACGCCTAGGTAAAGTGAATAAGATGAGTGTACGACCTATCTTGCGGCCCGGTGAAGTAGGCAGCTCCATCTGCCGAGTCGGTGAGGTCGGCGCGGTTGCGGTGACGTCTGGCGGCGGGAAACCAGATATGTGGCGGTGGTCGACAACTACGGGGGACCAGTGCCGGTGTGCTGGACGCATCCAAAGTACGAGCCACTCCGGCACCGTGCACGAAGGCGCGGTTGAATCGGCTCCTGCACGGTTCACGCGGTCGTCGTCGAGGCAGCTCTGGCAGCATGGAGTAAGAGGCACACGGCCCAGTGCCCGACGGCAAACGGACTGCAGCTCAGGCGTTGGGGAGGAGGGTGGCAGTGAATCTGGTGCGGTGGGGGTCATGGAGGAGGGGCTGAGGTTTTGCGGCAGGGGAGAAGGTGATTTGGCACCCACGGTGTATGAATGGGGAATTAGGAGGGGGAACCATGTCTTACAGACGCATTTGTCTGAAATGTGGGGGAAGTTACAATTCTACCCCTGTCTTTTGGCTTGTGGGCTTGGGTCTGAGTCTTGAGGGTCAGGGATAGTAGGGTAACTTTGCTTCTCCCAAATAGTGGGCACCAACGATTTCGGGCGAGGAGGACGTGCTTTGAAATAGTGGGCGCGAGCGATTTCGACCGAGGAAAGGGTGTTTTGCCGCCCATAGTTTATGAATTATTCGGCGCCTGCGATTTCGGCTGAGGAGAGGGTGTTTTGCCACCCATGGTTTATGAATTATTCGGCGCCTGTCATTTCAGCCGATGAGTGGGCATGCTTGGATGAAGTTACAAACCTACCCTCGGTATACACCTGGCCAATTGATGTGGGTCCCAGATAGGCTGGTAATTTCACATCTCCCGTTTATTTGCTCGGGCGAATTCCACCGACCAGAGGGTGTTTTAGCGGTTCGTTCAAATTTTGGGAGAACAAGCATCCACGTCTACCGTACCAAGTCGATCCGAATCAAATTTAGAAATATTAGTTCTATAGTGTCACATCTTGCCACTTCTTTTTTAGATGGTGAGATGATGCTCGGGACTAATGTGTTTTCACATGTTCGTTGCTACCGATTAATTTGACAAATAGTTGACCCACTCAAAAACGGGTATCAAACCAGAAATGAAATAGCTCAATTCAATGAAATAGCTCTTTGACCCAGTCAAAATTGTGGACTAAATCCAAAATTGAACACATCAATTGAATAGCATGTTGTATTATAGTACTCCATGAACATGCTCAAAGTCAAATTAATGAACCTATTTGATATGCATATCTCCGTTCATGTGTAAATTGCAAACACCATGTTCTCCAATTGAAACATTTGAATACAATTTTATACTAAATCATGGTTTATATCAGTCTTCGATGCGAAAATGTGACCTCTCCCCTCTCCCGCACTCCCGTTCTCTCTCTAGCCAACACTCTTTGTTTCTAACGCGCGCGTACGAACACAAACCTTATCGGTCTCTCTCTCTCTCTCTCTCTAGATCTTTCAAGTTCGCATGAACACTATCTATAGGTCTCCCTCGCACACAATGTATGACTCTCTGGTCTAAGATAAATAGCTAGGGTGCACTCATAGTACACACACCAAGTATCTCGCTCATTGTCCATAACTCTCTCGCGCACCACTCTACCGTCTCCCGGCTCTTCTCTCTCTCTCAAACATTCTATCTCCCTAGGTCACACATACACATATCTCACTCGCACTAGATAGACCCATTTAACACTCTCTCTTCTTTGTTCTCTCTCTATCTCACACGCACACACACACACAATCTCCCCTAGCTAAGTACAAGTATCTCTCACTCCATCATAGGCACACGCACTCCCCCCTAGGCATGACTATCTCTCACTCTCCATCAGAAACACACGCATTGTCTCTTTCGCTCCCTAGGTCTATCTCGATCTCTCTCGGGGCATATTTCTACCGCACACAAACCCTTGTCTCTCGATCTCCCACCCATATAGTCCCCTCATGATCTCGAGGGGATCTCTTTATCACAAACACACCCTCTCTCCCTCGCCATGCCTCCATTTTTCTCCATACGTCCCTCTCGACCTCTGTCCCTTGTTTGCCAGACCACTCTTGGACACGTGCTATAGGGGTCTTTCTCTCCGTTGCAAACAACCACACAATATATCTCCGTGTATCTCCTCACCCCGCTTTCTCTCTCGGAGATGCATGCGTGATATTTTTTCATAAGACACACACACTTTCTCTCTAATTTATCGTGCGTTGTCCCTTTCTATTTCACACACACTCTCTCTTTTTGCACACTCACTCTTTCTCCTTCACACACACTTGATCTCTCTCTAGTTATGTACTCTCTCCGGTCCATAGCATATTGATTTTTTGAAAAGTCAAAACCCACAAAGTTTGACCAGGAATGTGGAGAAAAACATTTACATCTAGAATGGGAAACATATATATATATCATTAGATTCATCACAAGATGTAGTATCATATTATATATACATCTTTGGTATTGTAGATATAAATTATTTCCTCTGTAAACTTGGTTAAAGTTTCCAAAGTTTGACTTTTCAAAAATTTGTAGGCACTACATTATCGAACGGAGGGAGTATCTCTTTATCTCTCTCAACTCTCTCACGCACCACTCCGCCGTCTTGGGGCTCTTCTCTCTCTATTTCAAACTTTCTATCTCCCTAGGTCACACATACACATATCTCGCTCGCACTAGATAGACCCATCTAACACTTTCTCTCCCTCGTTCTCTCTCTATCTCACACGCACGCACACGCCCCCCCCCTAAGTACAATTATCTCTCACTCCATCACACGGATATGCACTTCCCCCTAGGTATGACAATCTCTCACTCTCCATCACAAACACACACATTGTCTCCTTCCCTCCCTAGCTAAGTCTATCTCGATCTCTTTCGGGGTATCTTTCTATCACACACACACCTTGTCTCTCGATCTCCCACCCATATAGTCCCCTCACGATCTCGAGGGGATCTCTCTATCACAAACACACCCTCTCCCCCCCCCATGCCTCCATTTTATCCATACGTCTCTCTCGACCTCTCTCCCTTGTTTGCCAAACCTCTGTTGGCCACGTGCTAGGGGTGTCTCTCTCTCCGTTGCAAACAACCACACAATATATCTCCGTGTATCTCCTCACCTCGCTTTCTCTCTCGGAGATGCATGCGTGATATTTTTTCATAAGACACACACACTTTCTCTCTAATTTATCGTGTGTTGTCCCTTTCTCTTTCACACACACTCTCTCTTTTTGCACACTCACTCTTTTTCCTTCACACACACTTGATCTCTCTCTAGTTATGTACTCTCTCCGGTCCATAGCATATATACATTTATTGAAAAGTAACCTCACAAAGTTTGACTATGTATATGTGGAGAAAAACATTTACATCTGGAAGGACAAACATACATCATTACATTCATCACAAGCTGTAGTTTCATATCATATATCTTTGGTATTGTAGATATAAGTAATTTTCTCTATAAACTTGGTCAAAGTTTCAAAAGTATGACTTCTCAAAAATTTATAGGCACTACATTATCGAACGGAGTATCTCTTTCTCTATCTCTACCTCTCACTGGCCTCCCCTCTCACTCGATCTCTCTTTACCGAGGGATTATATGGTCACTGGCTCAGCGTACAGCTCCGTATATTGTCTAGATGACCAGTCAACCAGTCTACATGGTGCCTTATCAGCTCGTGTTATCTATGGGTGTGCGGGCCCATGTGGCAGTGAGTGAAATTAAATAAACTAGAGGCCCATCTGCCACGGGGCAAAATAAACTAACTAGAAACCACTTGCGATAGAACCCCGCACGCTACTAAATTGAGTGCACACTTCTTCCTCGTTAAAACAGTACTGTAGTACTGCCTCCATTTCTTTTTAGTCTGCATATAAAATTTTGTCAAAGTCAAACTTCGTAAACTTTGACTAACTTTATAGGAGAATATCAACATTCACAGCATGAAATCAATATATTTAGATGCATCTTGAAATTAATTTTCATAGCATATACCTTTAGTATTGTAAATGTTGATATCTTTTGATATATAGTTGGTCAAACTTTGCATAGTTAGACTTTGACCAAATTTTATATGCGGACTAAAAAGAAACGGAGGGAGTACTAGATTAACACCTTCTTAGACGCCACCATGGACACAAACTACGACAACGCACATACACCACCGCGCGGCATGCACGCAAGGACGCACTCGCGCACACCCAGCCAAAACTGCATCCGGCGAGCCTGGACTTCATCAGCAGCCTCCCCGGCGACATGCTACTCGTCATCATCACCCTCCTCCCCACCAAATCTGGCGTGTGGACCACCTTTCTCTCCCGGCGGTGGCGACCCCTCTGGCGCTGCGTCCCCCTCAACCTCACCGTCGACAGCTGCCTCTGCGATGAGGGATTGCAAATGCATGGCCGCAGTCTCCAAGATCCTTGCATTGCACCCTGGGCCAGCCAGACGCATTGACATCCGCATGTTTAGTATCAACTACAATTTCCAAGCCAAGTTCAACGAGTGGTTCTCATCCCCCGCCCTAGATCAGCTCGAGGAGCTCAGGTTTGAAGGTGGACGATGTCGCTCTCTGCCGCTGTCCGCGCTCCACCACGTGCCAACGCTGTGCCACGCCAGGTTCAGCTCCTGCTATTTTCCCCAGATTGATGCCGCGCCCGCTCTTCTTCTCCCTCAACTCAAGCAGCTCAGCCTCTTCGACATTGGTATCTCGAAGGAGGCTATGGAGCAGCTGCTCCGCGGCTGTACAGCACTCGAGTACCTTTGTCTTGAATAGATCCACGGGTTCATTAGCCTCCACATCGCCTCGATGAATCTCCGACGGATTTATGTGTCTTTCTAGCCCTGCAACAGGACATTACTTGGGAAGAGATCAGTTGAGCTGTTTCACAATATGGTCATTGAGAATGCGCCTTTCCTTGAGAGATTGCTTGTATCTGATCTGGAAAGTCCAACAAAAATTATGGTCATTGACGCGCCGAAATTGACAGCGTTGGCCTACTCGTCTACTAAATTCTCTGAACTTGTTATTGGATCCATAACTATTCAGGTACAACACTCTTCTTCTTCTCGTTCTTCTTCTTGAAATTCACATTTTCATTTTTTTTCTTGATGTATGTTCGACTGTCATCCAGAAAATGATTCCCACAAGCTTGACCCAGTCTGTGCGCACAGTGAAGATTTTGGCAATAAAATCTATCGGCCCCAATCTGGATCAAGTTGTTGGATTCCTTAGATGCTTTCCGTGCACGGAGAAGCTACTCATCGAAGTGAAACTCCTTTCCTATTAAATGTGAAACACAACGGAGCTCAATTTTTCGTAAGTTTTCCCAAGTTACAATGACAAATGTAGTGTTCAAAACTGCATCTAGGCACTATACTGAAAGAAATATTTTTAGTATTTTTTCTCACGTGATCACCTGCATCGTTTTTTTGTTGTTGTAGCCAAGGCTAGTCATAGTGGGAAGTAACTTTATCCTAGGAGCAAGTACTACCTCCGTCCTGGTTTACTAGTCCCCTTCGTATTTTGGAGTATGAAATTTTGACCATAGATTTAACTAACAAAATGTTAATGCATGTCACTAAAAATTATATCGTTGGATTCGTATTTGAACATAATTTCCAATGGTATAATTTTTTGTGACATGCATAAACCAAGACGGACGTAAAATGAGTAAATGAGAGGAAAGAGAAAGAGAGAGAGAGTGAAAATTATCACTAGCCTTACAGCCAACCCTATTGTATGAGCGAATGATATTGGTAGCTCCTGATGACACGGCAATCTTATATATCCAGCTCCTCTAATATGTTCTCTTCTTTGAAGATAAAAAAAGACCCGAAAGTGAAAAATGTGCTGCAATATAACAACCTCATCGAATGCCTTGATCTCCATCTTACAGAAATTGATTTGATCGACTACCGAGGCACCACATCCGAGATTAAATTGGCCAGGTTCTTGTTTCTGAAGGCAAGTACGCTCAAGGTAATGTGGTTTGGCGTTCTCTGGCGTAACAATGAATGGTGTGCTGATCACCGCAAGCGTCTAAAGCTAAATGATAAAGGCTCTGCAGAAGCTGAATTTCCTTTTGAAAGATCAAGTGCCGAGAGACGCGCAAGTTTGTTTGCCGATTAATGACTTGTTAGGGGCGGTGGATTTTAGTTTGTATGATAATGCTGCATCCACCTAAAGTAACGAAACTTCTTACGTAAACTTCCTAATAATTCCCTCTTCGTAGGTGCAGCATTACTGCTAGCATTTGTAATATCAGTTTGAACCTTGTAAAATTACGACTATCCAGCACATGGTACTACGTTACGATTATGTTCGCACACATAGGTGCTGCAACGATGTAACCACTATACCCATTACAATAATATATTCTAACTCATGGCAACGCACGGGAAAATATCTAGAACACGGCTTGTTGTAAGCAAGGTAGCTCTACAGCCTTGATGATACTGACTGCACACGGTGAGGCTGACTTTGGTAACCCGAACACGCCGCCTGCACTCTGGTGTCATCTCCGGCGTAGGGTCTTGTCACTTCACTATGAGTAGCAGCACGTAATAATTTGACCAACGGGTAGTACTTTGGTACTAGTACTACAACTCCCTCCGTCTGGATTTAGTAGTACTACCAACTCCGTTTGGATTTAGCATTTGACAAACAATATATAGTAATGCATGTCACAAAATATATACTACTACCCCCCTCCGTAAATAATACTACATGGAGTATTGTTTTATTCGTATTTGAGTGTAGTTTTTTTTGACAGGGCGTATTTGAGTGTAGTTTCTGATGATATTATACACTCTCCCTTTCGGTTGAGGGCTCAAATATGAAATCTCATCAACCACACTAGTACTTGCACCGCATTCGCCCCGCATTAATTACACCAGCTTCCAACATAATTGCACGTAGAATTTACCTCAATCTTCTCGTAACTATGCACGCATGCAGCGAGACAGGGAGCAGTGCGTGCATGCGGAGCGGGATTTGAGGCAGCAGCAGGCATGCGATACTCTGCAAATGCAAGGGCAATTATGTCCAGAAAAAACAAACTGAGTCTACCCTTGGTATGCGCGCTTGACCTTAGGTGCAGAGAAAAAAGGACCGGAGGGAGTACTACTAAGGAGCGAGGAGTAGATAGGCAACACACACGTGAATCCAAACGCAGTCTGCACTTCTGATATAAAGGCTCCCCACGAGTCCAATCCATCTACGAAATCCTACGCACCTACGCACACTAACCAAGGGCAAGATTGGTCACTCCAATCGCAAGATCAATTGACCAGAAGCTAGAGCCATGGAGGCGATGAGCACGAGCATGAGCCGGCTGTGCCAGATGGTTCACAACGCCGGCCTACGGCCCCGCACGGAGGAGCGTCTCTAGGTCGTGCTTGAGGCCGCCAGGGCAAGAGGCCTCTTGGATGACAGCTTCGTCCCCTTGTTCGACGAGGCCCTCGTCGGCTTCCTCGACAAGTTCACCGTTGTCAAGAAACTTGCGGACGACCTTGACGTACGCCTCCAGCCCAGGCGCCCAGGCTCTGTGATGCCCGCCACCCTCACCGGCCTCTATGGTGACAACTGTGACGCCCCTGACTTAATCATGCACTAATCATACACGCAAATGCACACGATCAAGCCTAAGGACTCACTTGAAGATATCACAACACAACTCTAAACACAAATAAAAGGCATACAAGCTTTATATTACAAGCCAGGGCCTCGAGGGCTCAAATACATAAGCTCGATGTCATACAAGCATCAGCGGAAGTATCAAGTATCTGAGTACAGACACAAAGTTAAACAGATAGGCCTTTAAGAAGGCGGGGAAAAATAAAACACTAGATCGAAAGGCACAGGCCTCCTGCCTGGGTGCCTCCTAAACTACTCCTGGTCGTCGGAGGGCTCCTCGTAGTAGTAGTCTGCAGAGGGGTAGTAGTAGTATCCGCCAGGGGTGTAGTAGTGGTAGTCATCGCCGGCTGGCGCAGCTGCCTCCTGGGCTCCGTCATCTGGTCTCATCAATCGGGTATGGGGAAAAAGGAAGCAAAGCAACCGTGAGTACTCATCCAAAGTACTCAGCAAGACTTACATCAGAACTATTCTACTTATGCAACAGTATCAAAGGAAGGCTGTATATGTGGACTTGACTGCAGAAATGCCAGAATAGAGGGGAAGGCCTATGCCTATCGAAGACTAGCATCTTCAGGGGTCTTGCAGCATTAGAAGAGTGCAGATTAGTAAATATATGTAGTAGCAACAAGTAGCAATCTCGCCCAGAGATCCTTCCTCGACTCCCTGCGAGAAAGCGATCCCGGAGCCAATATCAACCCAGTTCTAGTTGTAGTAGATCGGGATATTCTCCGAGCATCCTGTTACCGTGGACACGGCTATTCGAATAGATATACTTCCCTGCAGGGGTGCACCAACTTACCCAACATGCTCGATAACTCCGGCCGGACACACTTGCTCAGTCAATGCCCGGCCTCGGTCTATCGACACGTCGTAGCCCTACCTAGGTTCAACAGAGAGGCCAGCACGCTGGTCTACATCCTAAGCACTCAGGGGTCTTGGGCCCATTGCCCTTTGCACTCATGCGCATTGCGAGGACGGCCGGGAGCAGATCTAGCCCCCTTAATACAAGCACAGGCTTTCGCGATCCAACCCGGGCGCGTGCCGCTCAACCGCTGACATCTGATGAACTTCGGCTGATACTACGACGCCGAGTACCCATATTATTCCCACGTGCTGGTTAGCGCGAAAAGGCCAGAGGCCTACTCAGATTACATATCCTAACCCATTAGTGCATTTGGAGCGCGCGGAAACGAGCAGAGACTCACGATCCTGTGACCCCATCGCCCCATCTCGTGGACTTACGGCAAGGGCAAAGAATGCCCGGCCGTGCCACGTATTCATCTCTCGGGCACCCTCATGGTCAACCCGACAACATATCTCTCGCGGGTACCCCTCGGGGCCGACCCGTCTTTAACAAGTAACAGTAATAATAAAGTGCAAGTAACCGTGTGTCCATATCATCAAGCAGGAATCCGAGGAATCACCCTCGTTGGATTCCCACTCGATGATCCCGTCAAAGTGAATCCGGAGGAATCACCCTCAATGGAATTCACACTTGCGGGGTTGCACAACAAGGCGGCACCGGAGGTGGAAAAGAGGAATCACCCTCGATAACCCACAACCGACTACCCTTGCTACAGAGTTGACAACAGAAGTGAATTAAGAGGTATCACCCATGGCACTTGATGTTAGCTCTGCAGAGTCGAGCAACTAAGGGGAAACTGGTGATGTGCGGGTCTCAGCCCATCGATCACATCGATCGGGGCACTGGTACTAAAGCGGGGCAACTACAGCAAGGAATAGGGGCCACAGATGGTTTACCATCCAACCTATACTAAGCATTTTGGATTGCAGGTAATGTATCAAAAGCAGTTACAAGGATAGGCTATGCATAAGAATAGGATAAAATAGTAGCAGCAATAATTTCTAATGCAAGAAGGAGGGAGAGGGAATAGGTGATATAGGCATGCGTCAAGGGGGGTTGCTTTCCCGGAAGCTCTGCGACAAAGGAGGGGTCGTCAGTGGTGTCGTCGGACTCCTGAGCTGCGTCGGTCTCGGGGGCTATCGGAATAGAAGAGGGGGGAAGAAACAATAAATAAAAGCAATAGATGCAACACAGAGCATGACATGCTAAGATGAAGTGCAGGGTTGCCTAAAAACATCTCTAAACCATTTTAGCTATTTTTAGGGTTTAAGTTGGAATTATTAACCGGTATGTATGCACTATTCATCTACCAGAAATGGACGAAAAGTTGTGGGTTCTCCTACGTAGAGGGTCCCGACATGAAAACAGATGGCACGATCGAATTCGTGGGATTTTTCTGAGCAACTTTCATGTAGAAAGTTTTTCGATCCGAGCTACGGTTAATTTTCTATGAATTTTCAAAGTTTTTAGCATTTTCTGCAATTTAAATCAATTTTGAAAATAACAGAAAATACTAATTACGTCAGCAGGATGTCACTGTGACGTCAGCGAGTCAAACCGCCTGGTCCAGGTCAAACCTGACCTGCGGGACTCACCTGTCATAGACAGTGGGATAACTAATTAACTAACAATGCTAATTAACCAAGTGGGGCCCTATGTCAGTGGCTAATCAACTTAATTAGATTAGGTTTTAATTAAAATCGGTTTAATTAATTTAACTAAACGAGGGGGCCCACTTGTCAGTGGCTGTAGCGCCACGTCATCCGAGTTGACCCGGTCAACGAAGTCAACACAGGTCACGTCCCCAAATGGCAGTGACTTTGGGTGGGGCCCGCGCCTTGCCAGCTCAGCGCCGGCGCCGAAGAGAGCTCCGGCGAGCTCTCCGCGGTGGCCGAACGCCGGCGCGGCTCGGAAATTGGCGGTGGTAGTCCATTTGGACCGCGGTTGGGTGCGTTCGACGCGAATCAACGTCGCGCGCACGATGGTGGTGCTGGTGGGTGCCGGGAACGACCGGAGTGACGCCGGCGATGGGGTCTGGCGGAGGCCGAAATCCGGCGAACTCGCGCGCGGTGATACAGAGGCCAAAACGGGCGGCGCACTACTCCTACGGCATCTACTCGATGCCATGAACGCGATGGCAAGCTCGGTGGACCGTGACGGCCACTGCTGCGACGGCAGCGAGCTCGACAGCGGAGCTCTGTTCGGGCGGCCATGGCGCGGCGTCGCCAGGGCAGCTACGGCGTGACCGCGGCAACCAGAGAGAGAGGAGAGGGGAGTGGAGGCTCACCGTGCGGCTATGGAAATCCCTTGACGGCTTTGTAGCTGCAGGGGAGCTCGAGGTCGCCGGCGAGCGTCGGAGACAGAGGCGAGGATGCCGGGCTCGATTCGGCAATGTGGCGGGCTCCGGCTTGCTCGCGCGGTCGGGGAGGACGGAGGAGACGACGGCGGAGCTGACGGAGAGCTCGGTGAGGCGAGGGAGGTACGGTGACCGTGGATCGACGCCGGGTACGGCGGCGGCGTTCGGGACAGAGAGAGAGAAGCGAGCTCGCATGAGAGAGAGGAGACGAATGGCCAGGGGGGAGGGCTCGGGGCAGGTGGAGCGCGGCCTTATCCGCACGGCGTCCCTGCAGCTCCACGTGGCGAGAAGCAGCGGCGCGGCGAGCTGCTGTCCACGGCGGCGCCGACACGAGTGCGGGAGCAGGTAGGGGAGCAGGTGAGTTGGGCTGGGCCGGCTGGCCCAGCACCAGGTAAGTTTCTGGTTTTTCCCTTTTCTATCTTTTCTCTTTTATTTAATAAACAGAGAGCGGAAAATAAATATTTGGGCAACCAAATCATTTTAGAAAAATGTGGGACTAAGCCCAATAAATGCTTTGCATTTTTAGGCTCTGCCACAAATATTTGGGGAGGCATAGGAATTCATTTGGAATTTTCATAAATGAATTTGCCATTTTAAATTGCTGGAACAGCATTGTTTAAATGCTACTGTCCATTTTAGCTACATGGTGATGTTGTTTTTCTTAACATCAAATATTTTTTGGAATTTATGCTAAATGATGAACATTTTTCCAGCAACTTTTGTGCAACTTCAAATTCCACTTGCATTTGAATTTGAATTCAGTGGCAGAATTTGAAATGAGATATTAATCCAACATGATTAACATTGCAAATCTCAGATGACTTGGCATTAATAAGGTGGATCACTGTAGCTCATTACATAGGGGTGTTACAATTCTCCTCCTCTAAAAGAAATTCTCGTCCCGAGAAATCAGGAGGTAGAAGGAAACAGATCGGGGTATTCCTCCCGAAGATGATCCTCGCGTTCCCAAGTGGCTTCATCTTCAGTATGATTCGACCACTGCACTTTAAGGAACTTGGTAGTCTTCTGGCGGGTCCGACGTTCAGCTTGATCGAGTATGCGGATCGGATGCTCCTTATAAGAGAGATCATCTTGCAAATCAAGCATTTCATGATCCACAGCTCGGTGCGGAGATTCCTTGAAGCAACGGCGTAGTTGCGACACATGGAAGACATCGTGGATGTGAGAGAATTGCGGCGGCAACTCCAATTTATAAGCCACATGTCCACGTCTGGCGAGAATGCGGAAAGGTCCGATGTAGCGAGGAGCTAACTTGCCCTTGATTCCAAAGCGGTGAGTGCCCTTCATAGGAGTGACACGCAAATAAGCTTGCTCACCAGGTTGATAGATCGATCCCCAGTGTTTACGATCATAATTGCTCTTCTGGCAAGACTGAGCAGCTTTAAGATTTTCCCGCACAATACGGACTTGCTCTTCAGCGTGTTGGATAATGTCTGGACCCACGAGCGGTCGTTCCCCAGTTTCTGACCAATTCAGAGAGGTTCGACACTTACGTCCATAGAGAACCTCGAAGGGGGCCGTTTTCAAACTGGCTTGATAGCTGTTGTTGTAAGAGAATTCGGCATACGGGAGAGATTCTTCCCACTTCTTGCCGAATGAAATAACACAAGCTCGCAGCATATCCTCAAGCACTTGATTGACTCGCTCTACTTGGCCTTGGGACTGGGGGTGACAGGCTGAACTCCAGGTGATGTGAGTTCCCATGGCTTCTTGGAAACTTTTCCAGAACATTGAAGTGAAAAGGCTGCCACGGTCTGAACTGATCTCCTTCGGAATACCGTGGACTGATACAATTCTGGAGATATACAGATATGCCAACTGACTAGCAGTGATCGTCTCCTTGACTGGCAGAAAGTGTGCAACTTTGGAAAGTTGGTCAATGACGACAAGAATAGCATCATGTCCCTTCTGTGATCTGGGAAGACCAGTGATAAGATCCATTTGCACTTTGTCCCACTTACATTCAGGAATATGGAGCGGTTGCAGAATTCCAGCAGGCTTCTGATGTTCTGCTTTAACGCGACGACAAATGTCACATTCAGCAACATATCGAGCAATATCCTGCTTCATTCTAGACCACCAGTACCTTTGTCGGAGATCACGATACATCTTGGTACTACCCGGATGAATAGACAATGGTGTATCATGTGCCTCCTTCATAACCTTGTCGGTCATCAATTCAAACCGAGGTACCACAATGCGGTCTTTGAAATACAGAGTTCCATCTTCAGCAAGCGAGAAATCCCTGTAATTTTCAAGATGAAGATCTCTTTTCATGAGATCAACTTCAGCATCTTTAGCTTGTGCACGCTTAACAGCCTTCTCAAGATCTGGCTGTATAACAAGGGTATTAAGAGAACTCTGTGAAACAATGTAGAGGTTCAGCTTGCGCATTTCTTCATACAGACGAGGTTGAGCTCGCTGAACCGAGAGGTTGTTGCAATAGGACTTGCGGCTCAAGGCATCAGCCATCACATTAGCCTTGCCAGGGGTATAAGAAATACCACAGTCATAGTCCGTAATTGTTTCCAACCATCGCTGTTGGCGGAGATTGAGATCCGGCTGAGTAAATAAATACTTCAGACTTTGATGATCAGTAAAAATCTCACACCGGTTACCTAGGAGGTAATGTCGCCATAGCTTCAATGCGTAGATCACTGCAGGAAGTTCAAGATCATGCACTGGATAATTCTTTTCGTGAGGATGCAACTGTCGTGAGGCATATGCAATTACTCTGCGCTCTTGCATCAAGACACAGCCTAATCCCTGACGAGAAGCGTCACAATATATCACGAAATCCTTGCGAGAATCCGGCGGAGCAAGCACTAGAGCAGAGGTAAGCTTGTCCTTGAGGGTTTGAAAGCTTTCCTGACACTTGTCTGTCCACTCAAACTTTACGCCTTTGTGAAGCAGATTAGTCAGGGGCTTGGCAATCTTTGAGAAGTTCTCAACAAAGCGACGGCAATGACTTGCAAGTCCGAGAAAACTTCTGACTTGCTTGACATTCTTCGGAGGGGTCCAGTCAAAAATAGCCTGAACTCGTTTTGGGTTGACAGCAATACGTGGGCAGGTAGGCAAAGAGGTCGTTAATGATAACACAGATCAGCGAGGCGCAAGGATGGCATTGCTTACCATGAATTCAATTAACATCTCGGAAGAAGTCAAAATGTTGACGCTGATCACGACACATTTTGCCGAGAGGTTCCACAAGTGTCAAATGACAGTGTGAGAAGCAGATGATAACTTGGAAAGAAAAGGTTAAACAAACCAATGGAAAAGAAAAGGTGATTATTAGATTAATCAATCCAAGAAAAAGATTAGTTGTGGACAATCCAGCTCTCTGGGTGAAAGTGATTACGAGAACCTAATGTCAGAGTCAGCAAAATCATTTTACCCGAATACAAGAGAATTGAGAGTCCCAGAGTAAGGAAGAGGAATAAAAGATCCTAATACCACCCATTGGCGACGTGGGCCCGTAAGCCACACAACCATATTTAGTAAAGCAGTTTTATAAGTACTAGACTCAACTTCGGCCAAGGAGTTGGAAAGGGGGTTCCTACAGGCAGTCGGCTCTGATACCAACTTGTGACGCCCCCGACTTAATCGTGCACTAATCATACACGCAAATGCACACGATCAAGCCTAAGGACTCACTTGAAGATATCACAACACAACTCTAAACACAAATAAAAGTCATACAAGCTTTATATTACAAGCCAGGGCCTCGAGGGCTCGAATACATAAGCTCGATGTCATACAAGCATCTGCGGAAGCAGCAGGTATCTGAGTACAGACACAAAGTTAAACAGATAGGCCTTTAACAAGGCAAGGCAAAATAAAACTCTAGATCGAAAGGCGCAGGCCTCCTGCCTGGGTGCCTCCTAAACTACTCCTGGTCGTCGGAGGGCTACTCATAGTAGTAGTCTGCAGAGGGGTAGTAGTAGTATCCGCCAGGGGTGTAGTAGTGGTAGTCATCGCCGGCTGGCGCAGCTGGCTCCTGGGCTCCGTCATCTGGTCTCATCAATCGGGTATGGGGAAAAAGGAAGCAAAGCAACCGTGAGTACTCATCCAAAGTACTCAGCAAGACTTACATCAGAACTATTCTACTTATGCAACAGTATCAAAGGAAGGCTGTATATGTGAACTTGACTGCAAAAATGCCAGAATAGAGGGGAAGGCCTATGCCTATCGAAGACTAGCATCTTCAGGGGTTTTGCAGCATTAGAAGAATGCAGATTAGTAAATATATGTAGTAGCAACAAGTAGCAATCTCGCCCAGAGATCCTTCCTCGAGTCCCTGCGAGAAAGCGATCCCGGAGCCAATATCAATCCAGTTCTAGTTGTAGTAGATCGGGATATTCTCCGAGCGTCCTGTTACCGTGGACACAGCTATTCGAATAGATATACTTCCATGCAGGGGTGCACCAACTTACCCAACACGCTCGATAACTCCGGCCAGACACACTTGCTCAGTCAATGCCTGGCCTCGGTCTATCGACACGTCGTAGCCCTACCTAGGTTCAACAGAGAGGCCAGCACGCCGGTCTACATCCTAAGCACTCAGGGGTCTTGGGCCCATCGCCCTTTGCACTCCTGCGCGTGGCAAGGATGGCCGGGAGCAGATCTAGCCCCCTTAATACAAGCGCAGGCTTTCGCGATCCAACCCGGGCGCGTGCCACTCAACCGCTGACATCTGAAGAACTTCGGCTGATACTAGGACGCCGAGTACCCATATTATTCCCAAGTGCTGGTTAGCGCGAAAAGGCCAGAGGCCTACTCAGATTACATATCCTAACCCATTAGTGCATTTGGAGCGCGCAGAAACGAGCAGAGACTCACGATCCTGTGACCCCATCGCCCCGTCTCATGGACTTACGGCAAGGGCTAAGAATGCCCGGTCGTGCCACGTATTCATCTCTCGGGCACCCTCATGGTCAACCCAACAACATATCTCTCGCGGGTACCCCTCGGGGCCGACCCGTCTTTAACAAGTAACAGTAATAATAAAGTGCAAGTAACCGTGTGTCCATATCATCAAGCAGGAATCCGAGGAATCACCCTTGTTGGATTCCCACTCGATGATCCCGTCAAAGTGAATCCGGAGGAATCACCCTCGATGGTATTCACACTTGCGGGGTTGCACGACAAGGCGGCACCGGAGGTGGAAAAGAGGAATCACCCTCGATAACCCACAACCGACTACCCTTGCTACAGAGTTGACAACAGAAGTGAATTAAGAGGTATCACCCTCGGCACTTGATGTTAGCTCTGCAGAGTCGTGCAACTAAGGGAAAAGTGGTGATGTGCGGGTCTCAGCCCGTCGATCACATCGATCGGGGCACTGGTACTAAAGCGGGGCAACTACAGCAAGGAATAGGGGCCACAGATGGTTTACCATCCAACCTATACTAAGCATTTTGGATTGCAGGTAATCAATCAAAAGCAGTTACAAGGACAGGCTATGCATCAGAATATGATAAAATAGTAGCAGCAGCAATTTTCTAATGCAAATAGGAGGGAGAGAGAATAGGTGATATAGGCATGCGTCAAGGGGGGTTGCTTGCCTGGAAGCTCTGCGGCAAAGGTGGGTCGTCAGTGGTGTCGTCGGACTCCTGAGCTGCGTCGGTCTCGGGGGCTATCGGAATAGAAGAGGGGGGAAGAAACAATAAATAAAAGCAACAGATGCAACACAGAGCATGACATGCTAAGATGCAGTGCAGGGTTGCCTAAAAACATCTCTAAACCATTTTAGCTATTTTAAGGGTTTAAGTTGGAATTATTAATCGGTATGTATGCACTATTCATCTACCGGAAACGGACGAAAAGTTACGGGTTCTCCTACGTAGAGGGTCCCGACATGAAAACAGATGGCACGATCGGATTCGTGGGATTTTTCTAAGCAACTTTCATGTAGAAAGTTTTTCGATCCGAGCTACGATTAATTTTCTATGAATTTTCAAAGTTTTTAGCATTTTCTGCAATTTAAATCAATTTTGAAAATAACAGAAAATACTAATTACGTCAGTGTGATGTCACTGTAATGTCAGCGAGTCAAACCGCCTGGTCCAGGTCAAACCTGACCTGCAGGACCCACCTGTCATAGACAGTGGGCTAACTAACTAACTAACAGTGCTAATTAACCAGGTGGGGCCCTATGTCAGTGGCTAATCAACTTAATTAGATTAGGTTTTAATTAAAATCAGTTTAATTAATTTAACTAAACGAGGGGGCCCACTGGTCAGTGGCTGTAGTGCCACGTCATCCGAGTTGACCCGGTCAACGAAGTCAACACAGGTCACGGGCCCACATGGAAGTGACCTTGGGTGGGGCCCGCGCCTTGCCAGCTTAGCGCCGGCGCCGGAGAGAGCTCCGACGAGCTCTCCGCGGTGGCCGAACGCCGGCGCGGCTCGGAAATCGGCGGTGGTGGTCCATTTGGACCGCGGTTGGGCGCGTTCGACGCGGTTCAATGTCGCACGCGCGATGGTGGTGCTGGTGGGTGCCGGGAACGACCGGAGTGACGCCGGCGACGGGGTCTAGCGGAGGCCGAAATCCGGCGAACTCGTGGGCGGTGATACAGAGGCCAAAACGGGCGGCGCAGTACTCCTACATCATCTACTCGATGCCACGAACGCGATGGCGAGCTCGGTGGACCGTGACGGCCACTGCTGCGACAGCAGCGAGCTCGACAGCGGAGCTCTGTTCGGGCGGCCTTGTCGCGGCGTCGCCAGGGGAGCTACGGCGTGACCGCGGCGACCAGAGAGAGAGGAGAGGAGAGTGGAGCCTAACCGTGCGGCTATGGAAAGCCCTTGACGACTTTGTAGATGCAGGGGAGCTCGCGGTCGCCGGCGAGCGTCGGAGACAGAGGCGAGGATGCCGGGCTCGATTCGGCAATGTGGCGGGCTCTGGCTTGCTCGCGCGGTCGGGGAGGACGGCGGAGCTGACGGAGAGCTCGGTGAGGCGAGGGAGGTACGGTGGCCGTGGATTGACGCCGGGCACGGCGGCGGCGTTCGGGACAGAGAGAGAGAAGCGAGCGAGCTCGCGTGAGAGAGAGGAGACGAATGGCCAGGGGGGAGGGCTCGGGGCAGGTGGAACGCGGCCTTATCCGCACGGCATCCCTGCAGCTCCACGCGGCGAGAAGCAGCGGCGCGGCGAGCTTCTATCCACGGCGGCGCCGACACGAGCGCGGGAGCAGGTAGGGGAGCAGGTGAGTTGGGCTGGGCCGGCTGGCCCAGCACCAGGTAAGTTTCTGGTTTTTCCCTTTTCTGTCTTTTCTCTTTTATTTAATAAACAGAGAGGGGAAAATAAATATTCGGGCAACCAAATCATTTTAGAAAAATGTGGGACTAAGCCCAATAAATGGTTTGCATTTTTAGGCTCTGCCACAAATATTTTGGGAGGCATAGGAATTCATTTTGAATTTTCATAAATAAATTTGCCATTTTAAATTGCTGGAACAGCATTGTTTAAATGCTACTGTCCATTTTAGCCACATGGTGATGTTGTTTTTCTTAACATCAAATATTTTTTGGAATTTATGCTAAATGATGAACATTTTTCTAGCATCTTTTGTGCAACTTCAAATTTCACTTGCATTTGAATTTGAATTCAGTGGCAGAATTTGAAATGAGATATTAATCCAACATGATTAACATTGCAAATCTCAGATGACTTGGCATTAATATGGTGGATCACTGTAGCTCATTACATAGGGGTGTTACAACAACCTGTTCGACGCACTGGTGGCCCTACGACTGCTCGCCGTTGCGCCAGAGAATGTCCACCTCTAGGTCGCACTCGCCGCGCAGCGCCTCGCCCAGCAAGACACCATCGACATAATCACCCACATCTACGAGGAAATCATCCGCAAGGACCACTACGTGCCAGAGGAGGATGATAGGACGGTGGCCTTCTTGGACTGCAGAGCAACCTTGGACGGCATTCTTCAGAAGCACATTGACCTCGCCACCAACGCCGCTACTCCTCACCCGTAGGTTGGTGGCCCGGCGCACTAGGGCTAGAGGATGTCGTTTATGGATCCGTATGCATATTAATATTGACCTGTAAATTATGGGCTAACATGTACGTACTAGAGAATATATATAGCTCGTTGCAATGCTTGGGCAATTATCAATTGCGCTAGAAAACATTTGGCTGCGTGGCACCACCCACTCTGATAAATGACTCAGGAGGGAGGGAAGGTTCATAGATCTTGCGTCCCACAAGTAGTACGTGCAAAAGCTTGGCTCTACATGCAATAAATCCTTGTCCTAGGGGACGGAGTACTACTAATGTCGTGCGTATGACCATCTATGGGGCCATCTAGCCCCTTTGCGGTTCGACTAGGGAGATCGACGAGCACAAAGAGCAGAACCAGCAGAGAACGCAAGGGATTTTACCCAGGTTCGGGCCACTGTGAGGTGTAAAACCCTACTCCTGCTTTGGTGTATTGGATGTGTATGAACACAAGTACAAGGAGCGCTTTCCCGGCAAGGTGCGGAAGAAGCAGCTATGCATGCAAGTTGCACAAAGGATCGATCCTTGTAAATGTTGCCCTGGCCCTCCTTTTATAGATCAAGGGGTCAACACAGTGGCAAAACAGTCATTACAAGTCGACTAGATAGCAAACAGTGCTATAATACCTAACTCTGCCTGTTTAGGACAAAAGCAATAAATGCTCCATTAGGTGTCATGTAGAGAAGTAGCCCCGGCAAGGTTTCTGCACCGCTCGCCCAGCTACCTCCTATTAGCTTGACATGCCTTCTGGACGGGTGTCATTAAAGGCAAATCTCCTTCCAGCGCGCTGACATGTGCCCGACAAATCTCACCTAACTGCCTGCGGGCTCGACACCTTATCGATTAGCGACTAGCTGCTCGATGAGGTGGAACGCTAACAGCTAGCGAGAGCTTGCCGGCACGGAGCTTGCCGGGCCTTCACCTTGCCGGCAAAGGTTATCTTTAGTGCATAATTTGATGCTTCGTCGTGGCTTTCTCCCCAATGGCTTCTGCAACTAGGTTTTGAATCTTGCTCTTGGTAATTTCCGGCAAACCTGGCCAGCAGGGAAGCTACTACTGTCTGTGCATAAGTCAGGGTATAAAATACCCATATTTTATACACCGATAGGAGCCCCCGGGCCTGGGCCATATGCGCGTCCGAAGCATCATTGGGCTAGGCCCAAATAATGCACAGACACGCGACGGGAAACAGATGCCAAAATTTTAGTCATGATGACTTGCCTGACGCACGTCCACTCCGCACATTGAATGCAGGTCCTGGGAACGTGGACTGTAGCGAGATTTTCGCGGTAGTGCGCTTGTAAAAGCGCTGCTGGTGCAAACAGTGAAGAGCTAGTCCCCTCGCGCCTTCCCCATAAAAAGGCAACTGCGAGGGGACGCTGCTCATTCATCCCCGCTTTCCCCTGCTTCATCTTCTTCCTCTCGCCAGAGCTGCTTCCGCCGCCGCCACCACTAATTCGCATCTCAGTTCGACTCCCTCTCTTCTCCTTGAGCCCTCATGGCACCCAAAAAGGTCGACGCAGCGGGGAAGAAGCCCGCCAAGCCGCTCGACCCCAAGCCGGAGAAGAAGAAGAAGGAACTGGAGAAGCGGCGGAGAGATAATGTGGTCTTCTCGCCGTCGGCCATGGACGGTAACACTCTGATTCAGAGGTACGCCTACATGTGGGGGAAAGACACCAAGGATCACAAGGCTTCGGTGGTGCTTCCCGAAGGCGACAAAATTCCATTGGATTCGTATCCGTTCTTCTGCGCCTACTTTTACTGTGGCCTGGTTCCTCCGTTCTCAGATTTTTTCAGTGCGATAATGTTCAGCTTTGGGTTCAGACTGCTGGATTTTACTCCAAATGCAATGACTTGCATGGCGGTCTTTGCCGATCTGTGCGAGAACTTTGTCGAAGTTGCCCCCAACATAGATCTGTTCCGCCACTTCTTCATTCCTTGGATTGAAGACAAGTCACTCTCTGGCAGCGTGACCTAGATCCCCAGGGCAAAAACCAAGGGCCAGTATCTTGCTGGGCAACTTCATCTCAAGTGGGACGAGTGGAGGGCAGAATGGTGTTGGATCGAAGATAAGGATTTCCCCCAATTTTGCTTGCTGCGAACAGTGAGGGTCCAACGCGGCAAGAATTGGAGTGATTTTGGCACCATTGACGAGAAGCTGTGCCCGGCGCTGAACAGGATCATCTGCCTCAAGGCCGCCAAGCTGACTATAGAAATGGTTGGCACTGACTTCCTCCGGCAACGCATCGCGCCGCTACAGAAGAGAGAGAGATTTTCTTGGGATTACCAGGGTGCCGCTGATATCATGCGGCTGTATCCTGGACTTGGCAACAATCTGACGACTCTGGAGCATGCTGCCCTTTGTGAGCAGTTGTTCAGAAAGACCGGCACATTTCACTTGCCAGGCCAGATCGTCCCGCTGCACATCAATTCCGCCAAGGATTCCATCTTGGTGATGATGCCGGATTGCAACGCTCATGGAGTCAATGCAGACTGGCCGATGCCCAGCCTGGTGAATGAAATGGACTGGGCCTCCAATTTAACAGAGAAGGCCACCCGGAAAGAAGATCTTATCCAGGCCACCAAGGAGGAAGAACTGGCGTATATCGCCAGCATAGCCACAGAAGCTGCAAGAGTTAACGCAGCTAGCGGTTCTGGTGCCGCGGCAACTGAAGATGATGATGAAGAAAATCCCGACGAAGAAGTTGCTGAGGAACACCAAGAAGAGATTGCCGGAGACGAAGTTGCCGGAGCTGAAGTTGCCGGGACCAAGGTTGCCGGAGAGCCTGAAGAAAAGGAGGGCCCTCAAGCTCCCAAGAGGAGACGCCGTCTTCGAAGGGCAGCCAGTCTAGAGCCAGTACATGCTTCTTCACCAAAGGCAGGTCCTACAGTAAAGAAGACGACCACCAAGACTGGGCACCAAGAAGAGGTGCGCCGGCAACCAAGCAGACGTCCGCAAAGCCAGCCTTCATCTTCCCAGCAAGAGATTGTTGGGCATGTTGGATCTTCTCAACTGGCGAGTTCATCTCCTCCGGTACTCAAGAGAGCCAGGGAATCGCCCCAGCCTGTGAAATACGATCTCTCCGTCCTCAGCGAATCTGAAGACGATGAGTAAGTGGCATATTTTATCTTCACCAAGTCTTGATTGCATTTGATCGCCATTTTGACTTGATTTCTTCTATTTTGGCAGAGATCTAGAACCACCCGTACACCAGACGAAGCGGGCCAAGTCTGCAACAGAACAAGATCCCACAACAAGTGCTGGGCAGGGGGGTGTAACGGTTGAAACCATTGTTACCAGCCCCTAGTCCAGCCCCCTGCGCGAGAACATGGTGCAGATCCCGCCCACTAGCGCCAACACTGAAGTTCCTCCCTTTGATCTTGATAAAGAGATGGGAAAGGTCTGCCAAGAGGAAGAACGCCAAGAAGCGGACACTACTGTGGCTTCCCCATCAACCATCCTTTCGGAGAGTGCTTCTCCGGCAAGGGCCTTCACCGATGAGCCTGTCCGCACGGAGGCCACTCCATCAAGCGAAGCTGCCGATGACCGTGCACCAGCAACACAAGTTGCCAGGGAAGGAGATGCCCTTCCTCAACAAGCGTCAACGAGTAATCCTCTTGCCTTTACACATCTCTCACAATTTTTTTTTGTTTTCTTGAACTTGACTTGTAATTTGAATCTCATATTGCCTTCACTTCTGCTTCAACCCACAGCTCCAACCTCTCCCGAAGAAGGTGAAATCCTTGTGGAAGTAGCTGATATTGCAAAGGATGCCTCTGACGAAGCCGCCAAGATTTCTGCCAAGGAAAATCTTGAGCAAGTTGTCGAGAAGGTCAGAGAAATCCCCGAAGAACCTGAGAGGTCCTCTGGCAACACGTCTGACCCTGCCAGGATGGATGTGGAGAAGGCGCCCGTCAATACTGACACGCCAATCCCTGACAAGCAGCCAGCAACGCCAACCATACAGATCCCGTCAAGCAGCTTGGCGTTAATCACTTCTCAGCACGAATCTGGAGCCCCTAGTTCATCTGGCACTGCAGGGCCGAATTTTGATGAAGAAATTGTCCGGATCCTGCTCCCTCTAACCCAAAGAACCTCCGAAGCCACTGATGCTACTGACAGTGCTGAAGATCTTGCCTTCCTGGAGATCCTGGCCATCGTGTTCAAAGGTGTCCAAGAAAGGTACAGTCAAAGGTGGAACAGGGTCCAGGAAGAGCGCAAAGCTGCGGATCAGGTTGATCAGAAGTTGAAGGAGAAAGCAAACGAGCTGCATACATGGTACAACCAGCAATCTCGCGTCCTCAGAGATCAGGAAGAAAAGCATGCCGCCTCTAAGAAAGAAGCGGCAACCTTGGATGTCAAGCTAACAGAGCGCGCAGCGCAGCTCGATGCCAGAGAGAAAGAACTTGCCGCCTGCGAAGAGGCCCTTGCCGCCAAACTCCGCGGCAAGGATGAAAAAATTGAGAAACTCCTTGAGCAAAGGACGCGAGAGCTGGAAAAGAATCATAAAGATACTATTGAAATCCAAGCTCGAGATTGTGCCGCCAAGCTCATGAAGGCTTCCGACAAACTTACTGCTGCTGCCTCCGCCAAGATAGAATTGTAATCCCAAATGACCAAGTTAAAGGAAGACCTTGCCGGTAGCAGCAAAGAGGTCGAGACTCTTAAGAACGAAGCGCTGAAAGTAGCCCGCACTCTAGGGGACCTGCAAACGCAGCTGTCATCTAAGAATCAAGATCTTGATGCCGCCGCCAAGACAATTGAAGATCTGAAATCCCAATCAGCCACCTTGGTAACAGACTTGGAATCCGCCAAGGAAAGGGAGAGAGTCTTGACAGAGAGGCTAGAAAAGGAAGGGGCCTTGAAGAAGGATGCTGAAAACAACTACACCCAACTGCACGATAACATTTCCCTCTGGACCGGCAGGCTTGTCAATGCTACTGAGCGCATCACTTCTCAGATTGCCGTTATGGACATGAAGAGCTGGGGCTTCACCGTCAATGACAAGGAGGCCACCAGCGTCAGACTGACCAAGTTCTTTGAGGGCCTCATTGATGCCTTGAAGACATATCACGAGGACAGGTCTGCCGCGTTTGCTAATGAGTCCCAGAAATTTGCGCGTGAAGTTGTATACAAGGTGCTGCTCAAACTTGCGTATTGCCACCCTGATCTTGATCTCTCCGGGATCTTCAAGAGGTTGCCGAAGAACACCGATGTCACCGCCATCGACAAGGTTGTTGCTCCTCTTGCCGACAAGGTCCTCAACATTCCTAGGGTTCAAGGCGATCGCCAAGATTAAGCTTGCCATTGTAGTCATCATCAATGCTGTCATGTAAAGATACATTTGTCCTTATGTTAGACATGCACTGATTTTGTGATGTAAAATGACTTGTGCTGATGGATGAATGTATGTTATTTCCCCTGTCTTATTTCATCTTTGCATGTTTTTATACCCTACACTTGCCAGAAGTCTTGCCGGTGCGCACACTTGCCGCGAGCGCTTGAGGAACGGATCCTTAGCAGCCTGCTGGAAGTGCCGCTGCCGGCAAGTTTTCCTTTGACGTTTTCAATGCGGCTACTTAAATTGTTGAGCGGACTCGAAACAAAGTAAAAGGGCAAATGATCACGACAAGGTTCCTTCGCGTGCAAGTTTTTCATACAAAGACTAAATCGTTCGAGGGAAATTGCAAATATTACAAGGAATTTGTTTCAAAGTTTTTCAACTTAGCTTTTCCTTGTACTGTCTTTCTTGTCGTACAAAATGATCACTTGAACGTCATTAAATGGTATCCCCATCATCACTCCCCCCAGGAAACTTGCACGCGAGGGATTCTTCTGTCCTTTGAGAAAAAGAAAGAAGAGAAAATAGTGGTTTGGGAACCTTGATGATTCATCAGTCATTTCATACAAATCAAAGTGTAATCACAACATAACATGCATTTATACACAAATGAATATGTACAAAAAGTTGCGAAACACTTAGCTTTATTTCACTTATGCACAGGATCTGCGCCTGGCTTTGTACAAAGGGTTACATGTCTTGACGACAAAGCTTGTACAAAAGAGGTTGCCGGGAGATCCGGCAACCACGCCTTATGGGTAGAACTTGCGAAGATGCTCAATATTCCATGAGTTTTGCACTGGGATGCCATCTTCGGTCTCCAGACGGACTGCGCTAGGTCTGGTGACTCGTGCTACCCAATAAGGGCCTTCCCATTCGGCGTCAACTCGTTTGATCCCTTGGCAGATTGAATGCACCGAAGAACAAGGTCGCCTTCCTCAAAGCTTCGGGTATGAACTTTGCGGCTATGATAGTGGCGCAAAGCTTGCTGGTAGCGTGCAGCTCGCACAGCCGCCCGAAGACGATCTTCCTCGAGGAGCATTGCGTCATCTTGCCACAGCTGCTCTTGCTCCGCCTCATCATAGGCAAGCACTCGAGGCGACCCGTATATGAGTTCTGTGGGGAGCACCGCTTCTGCACCATAGATTAGGGAGAAGGGTGTTTGGCCGGTAGCTCGATTTGGTGTCGTTCTGAGTGACCAAAGAACTGTCGGCAACTCATCAATCCAGCGTCTTCCACACCTACGCAGCCTATCAAAGGTTCTTGTCTTGAGACCACGCAACACTTTAGCATTCATCCGTTCTGCCTGCCCATTGCTTCTCGGGTGAGCGACAGAGGCAAAACAGATCTTGCTTCCAATGTCTTGGATGTATTGCATGAAGGTGCGGCTCGTGAACTAGGTGCCGTTGTCGGTGATGATTCTGTTAGGAACCCCGAAACGGTACACCAGTCCTTTGAAGAACTTGACGGCTGACTGTGATGTCACCTTCCTCACTGGCTCCACTTCAGGCCACTTTCTGAACTTGTCGATGGCGACATACAAGAACTCAAAGCCCCCGGTAGCACGGGGGAAGGGGCCCAAAAGATCAAGCTCCCAGACCAAAAAATGCCAGGAGAGATTAACTGTTTGAAGAGCTTGACCTGGCTGATGTATGTTCTTCGAATGAAACTGGCATGCTTCACACTTGGTTACTAGCTCAGTTGCATCCTGGAGGGCAGTGGGCCAATAGAAGCCTTGCCGGAAAGCTTTGCCGACAAGCGCTCTTGATCCTATGTGAGAGCCACATATGCCTCCATGTATCTCCACCAACAGCTTTAGTCCATCTTCCCGGCAAATACACTTCAATTTCACACCGTTGGGTCTCTTTCTGTACAGAATGTTATCCACAAACTGGTACATACTTGACTGACGTGCTACTTTTTCAGCTTCTTCTTGCCCATTGGGAAGTTCTCCTGTTTGAAGGAAATGAACTATCTGCTATGCCCACGCCAGAGCCTGTGGCTCGACGACAAGAACTAAAGGTATCTCTTCGGCCGTGGGAGCGCTCGCCTCAACGACAAGAACCTGAGGTTCTACGCGAAGCCACTGCTCACCAACAGTCATGTTGTTGTCTCCGGCAACTTTCTTGCCGGCGGCTTCTGGGAGCTCCGCCGGAAAATACTTGCCGGTGTTCAACTTTCTTCTCTTGCTGGCCTTTGTTGATGGAGTGACTGATGGTTGATTTAAATGGAGTACAAAAGTTCCCGGTTCCACAGGAAGCTTTTGAGCAGTGCACTTTGACAGGCTATCAGCAATGCTGTTTTCCGCACGAGGAATGTGCTCTGTTTGCAATCCGTCAAAGTGTTCTTCAATTTCCTCACTTCTTCCACATATGCTTCCATCAACGGGCTCTGGTAATCTTTATTTACTTGCTTCACAACAAGCTGCGAGTCACCACGGATGATCAATTTTCTGATTCCAAGATCCACTGTGATCCTAAGACCGGCAAGGAGCCCTTCATACTCAGCAGTGTTGTTTGTTGCTTTCTCCCTGGGAAAGTGCATTTGAATTACATACTTGAGGTGCTCTCCGGTGGGTGTGACAAGCAGCACTCCGGCACCGGCGCCTTGCAGCGAGAAGGCACCGTCAAAGTACATGATCCTTTCTTTAGCTGTTTCCTTGCTGGGGAGGGATGTTTCTTGAATTTCTTCGTCTTGCGTTGGTGTCCACTCTGCAATGAACTCCGCCAAGGCTCTGCTTTTAATAGTTGAAGTGCTCTCAAACTTAAGTGCAAAGCTCAACAACTCCAACGCCCACTCCACTATCCTGCCGGTTGCATCTGGATTCCTCAAAATACGCTGCAACGGGAAGCGAGTGACGAGGGTGATCTCATGTGCTTGGAAGTAATGACGCAGCTATCTCGAGGCCATAAGAAGGCCGAAAAGCAATTTGTGCACACCACAGTATCTTGATCTAGCCCCCTGCAGGAGGGAACTAACAAAATAAACCGGTCACTGCACCACCTTCTTCTTCGGCACTACTTGCTGATTAACTTCATTTGCTTGCACTATTTCTGATTTATCAGCACCAGACCTTGCCGGAGAAGATTCTGGCTTGTCGTTGGATGGGCTTGCCGCTGCTGCTTCTTCGTCATCGACTTCCCTCTGCGCCACTAATGCAGCACTGACCACTTGATTTTTTGCTGCCAGATATAGCAGCAACGGCTCTTGTGGTTTAGGCACAACTAGCGTTGGCGCTGAAGAGAGGTATATTTTCAAATCCTGCAGCGCAGCCTCCGCTTCCGGAGTCCATTTCATTGGTCCTACCTTTTTCAAAATCTTGAAAAACAGCAAGGCGCGCTCAGCAGACTTTGAAATGAACCTACTCAAAGCAGCAACACAGCCGGCAAGACGCCACACATCCTTGACGCTTTTTGGGGCTTGAATCTGCTCAATTGCTTTGATCTTATCGGGATTTGCTTCAATTCCATGCTGAGATACAAAGAACCTGAGAAGTTTGCTGGATGGAATGCCAAACACACACTTCTCAGGATTGAGCTTCAAATTGATCTTGAGCAAGTTTGAAAATGTTTCTTCTAAGTCTTGAATGAGTGTTGATTTGTCCTTGGTTTTGACCACTATATCATCCATATATGCTTCCACATTCATGTGCAGGTGGGGCTCAAAACCGATCTGGACTGCTCTCGCAAATGTTGAACCAGCGCTCATTAATCCGAAAGGCATACGCACAAAGCAGTATGTGCCACATGGAGTAATGAATGCGGTTTTCTCCTCATCTTCCTTAGCCATAAATATCTGATGGTATCCAGAATATGCATCAAGGAAGGAGAGTCGATCACAGCCGGCAGTAGAGTCTACAATTTGATCAATGCGCAGCAAAGGGAAAGGATCCTTTGGGCATGCTTTATTAATATCGGTGTAGTCGATACAAAGTCTCCACTTTCCATTTGCTTTACGCACTACAACTGGATTTGCCAACCAAGTTGGATGTAGTACACCTCTAACTAACCCTGCTGCTTCAAGTTTTTTGATTTCCTCGGCAATGAACTGTTGCCGCTCCAAAGCCTGCTTCCTGACCTTCTGCTTGACGGGCCGAGCATGGGGATAGACAGCAAGGTGGTGCTTAATTACCTCCCTGGGAACACCGGGGATGTCAGATGGTTGCCATGCAAACACATCGACATTCACCCGCGGGAAGGCAATGAGCGCGCTTTCCTATTTGCTGTCAAGAGAGGCACTGATGGAGAAGGTACCGCCAATGTCGTCCTCCTTTGCTAACACCTTCTTGGTTGCTGGTGGAGTAGCCTTGGATTTCTTGCCGGTAGAGCACTCCGGCAAGTCTTCAATAGGTGCGCTTCCCGGAATTCTTGTCAGAGGACTTGCCAGACTGCTTGCTTTTCTTCTTCTTGGCGGGAGCTGATAGCTTGGCGGCCTCTGCTGCAACCACGTCTCTGTAGAGTTTATCGACGCATATGACTGCATCCTTTTTGTCAGAATTGATGGAAATGACACCCATCGGCCCTGGCATCTTCAACGTGTTATAGGCATAGTGAGATGCTTCAATGAATTTTGCCAAGGCTGGGCGGCCAAGAATTCCATTATATGGCAAGGGGATCTTGACAACATCAAACACAATCTTCTCTGTTCTATAGTTCAATTCCCCGCCAAACGTCACCGGCAATGTGATCTTCCCTTTAGGCTGGCTCCTTCCCGGGTTCACTCCTTGAAAAGTGCCTATTTTCTCGAGTTCCTCATCAGGAATTTGCAACCTCTTAATAACTTCTGGAGAAATCAAATTTAGACCGGCCCCACCGTCAACTAACAATTTTGTGACCTGGAAGTTGCGTATTGTTGCTGAGACCAACAACGGCAAGCACCCGACCGCAGTTGCGCGATCAGGGTGATCCTCGGCATCAAAAATGATAGGCGTGTGTGACCACTGGAGTGGCTTTTGGACGCCTATTGCCGGTTCCGCTGCCTTGACTTCACGCGCCCATTGCTTGAGTTGGCGGTGAGAGGAGTGCAGAGATGCACCTCCGTCAATACACATGGCCTCAGTTGCCTTCTGGAATTCCTGCTCACTGGACTCTCCATCGTCCTCTTCCTCTTCACTTCCATCATCTTCCTCTTTCTTTTCACTCCTCTAGCAGGCTTCTCTTTTTGCTGCTTGCCCATGCCGCGGCGGCCTCCTCGACCACCACGGTTTTTCTTGCCAGATCCGCCAGCACCATCCTGGCCATTCTCCTTGTCGCGCTTTTCATATTCAGCTTTCTGCTTCTCAGCAAGGTGTTCAACCTACGGGCACTCTTGGAGATCGTGACCCTTAGTGCGGTGAATCTTCCAATATGGCCCATTAGATTTGCCGGCCTTCTCGTTTGCCGCCGCCATGTGACAAGTGGCGCATACAGCAGCCTCCTTGCCGGAGTCTTCCATCTTGGCTTTCTTGGTGGTATTGGACTTGCCGGACCCTCCGACAGCCATCACAGTTTTGCCTTTGCGCTTCCTGTTGCGCTTTCGGCCCTTCTTCTTCGGGGTGGCAGCATCGTAGTCCTCAGAATCCACCTCGGCACCAGCATCCTCCCCGGGAAGCTTCCTTCCTTCCTCAGCACGCGCGCACTTATCTGCCAACGTGTAGAGCTCATTGACGGTCTTCAGCAGCTTGACGTTCATCTTCTCCCACATCCTTCGATTGCGCATGTTCATGTGGAAGGCGGCAATCACGACTGCGGGGTGCACATCCGGAATATTGCGGTGCACACGGCTGAATCTCTGAATGTACTTGCGCAAAGTTTCACCATCTCTTTGCGGGATCACTTGTAAGTCGCTGGGCTGTCCAGGGGCCTTGTGGCCTCCGGTAAAGGCTCCAACAAACTCATTGCAGACATCTGACCACGAAGAAATGGAGTTCTCCGGCAAGTTCATCAGCCAAGATCTCACGTTAGTCTACAGCACCAATGGAAAATAGTTGGCGAGAATCTTCTTGTCTCTTCCCCCGGCAGCCTGTACGGCAATCGTGTATCTGCCCAGAAACTCTGCCGGGTTCAACTTGCCATCGTACTTCTCTGGTACTTCCGGCTTGAAGGCCCGGACGGATGGCCAGCGGACTTGCCATAGCTCACGAGTGAAGGCTGGACATCCAACCTCGTAAGGCAGATATCCGCCAACCTCGGGGGCAGGCTCATCAACGACTGGGCCGTTGCGCGCGTCGGATTGGCGGCGCGCCTCCCGGCGCCATTCAATGGTGGTGCGGGCATCCTCTACCTGCCTGTCTTGCAACACTTGCCGCTGATCTCATCGTGCCCGTGGATCTGAAGAGGCCATTGACATCTCGTCGGGCTCCGCAGTTTGCTGGGTTTGCCGTGGCTACTGACGTTGCTACTGTTGAAATTGTTGCCGCGGAGGTGATTGCACTGTTGGTGCAGCACCATCAACACGGCTACCAGTTGGAGCTACTGGTGCTGTTTGCGGACGTCGTGAGGGCTCCGCTTGCTGTGACCTGCTCGTCTTGGCAAATCCAATCAGGCTCTGGATGGTGGCTCTCCACTCATCCATCTTTTCTGCTGCCGGAGGGAAGTTCAGCAGCATCTGGGCTCGCACCATCACCTCTGCTGCTGTGGCTGGCATGGCTGGAAGCAAAGAACACGACATCGCTCTCCTCTTGGCAGAGCCAGTATGAGGGTGTCCCGGACTAGGGGGTACTCGGGCTGCCAGCCTATCTCTCATAGGCCGGACTAGTGGGCCGCTCTTACTCGTCAAAGGAAGGCCGGATTGCGGGCGACCCCGTGCACCAGAAGGAAACCTCCGAAGACTTGGCGTCTCCTCCAAGAAATAATTATTGGCATGTTTATCCCCTGATGGCAACCGATCATATGTAACCCTAGGTCTCTCTGGTGCCTATATAAACCAGGGGGTTTAGTCCGTAGGGGGGAATCATCATAACCACTTAGGGTTTAGCCCATCCGATCTCGAGGTAGATCAACTCTGTAACCTTCATACAATCACATCAATACAATCTAGCTGGACATAGGGTTTTACCTCTTCGAGAGGGCCCGAACCTGGGTAAATCGCTGTCTCTACGATCCCTGTTACTCATTGATCCCAAGATCCGCAGTTCGGACCCCCTACCCGAGGTCTGCCGGTTTTGGTACCGACATTGGTGCTTTCATTGAGAGTTCCGCCGTTGGGTCACCAAGGACCAAAGGCTTGCCTTGTCATCAGCGATAGCATCCGCAGCGGGGATGTCTTCGTCCCCGGCCAGCTTTTCACGTTCGGCAGCATCGTGCTGCACGCCAACCCAACCGGTCACCTAGACCAAGTCGACAGCTTCGCCCCTGAGCAAGAGATCAGGTTTGGCAGCCTGGAGTACGTCGCCGACTCTCGGGGCGATCTGGTTTTGCTAGGTTCTCAGCTTTACCTGAGGAGCCTGATAATCCCGGGGCCTTAACCTTGGACTCTCTTGTGGCACCCCGCCTGAATACCACTGTAGTTAGACGGTCGCCGCACACACCAGCCCAGGAAATCACTCTGGCGTGCACGTTTACAACAAGTATCATGAATCACAGGCATTTCTATTAATGGATATATAAGTCTTACATGATATTTTACAAGGGTGATGGCAGCAGAAAAGCTCTATCTAAGGCAGCAAGGCCTTGGTGCGACTCCAATCCACAGGGATCTGACTGGGCTACTCTTCTAGCCCGTAAATAGACCAAGCTAGGGCCTTCCCGTAAAGGCAAATGTGGCTGCACTGATGAGCTCGGTTCGGTGGCACTATGACTCGATCCAGCCGACGGAGGAGGCTGTCATTATTAAGTCATATTCTTATCCTTGCAATAGCAGTAACAATGCATGAATTAACAGCTATGGAAACATGACAACCAATCTCCATATAATATCACACCGAGTCATTAGTGAAACAATGTTTAAATGGCAAGTTTATTACTTTACAAGTCTTAGTTGTAAGTGACAACCATCTGAACCCTTGCATGAAACCGGCAAATAAACCAGTAGCCACCAGAATGGTCTTTACAACTCAGATCTGGAACGTTACTGGAATAACTCAACCCCGGCTCAAGATAGCTGAAAAGCAGCTCAGAGCATGAGACAGTGTTGACAAGAAGAATGTAGCAGTTCCCTAAGACGGCCGAGGAACAGCTCAGAGCATAGGGTCACTGCTACAAAAAGAAATTCAACAACTGCCCGAGACGGCCGAAAAGCAGCTCAGAACATGGGACAGTTGTTGAAAGGAGAAATATAAAGTCGGCATCCACCCCGGACGGCCGGAAGCAGCACAGAACACAGGCGTGGTGCCGTCATCAAAGAAAGACAAGCAAGGGTTCCTCCGAGTCACATACAGCCTACTACTATGCACACGAGGATAAGCATATTCATTTAAACACGCAAGAATAACACACAGCAATGCTTTAGGGCATATATCAGATGGACGGATTCACCGGAGAGAAGTGTGTTCGCCTCGCGGAAAAATTCGCCGAAAAGGGTTCCCTCTCGGGGAGGCTGAATAGAGGGCAGGGGCAAAATGGGAATTTTTAGAAAGTGTCAACATGGTGGAAGTGATGCCATCAGAACGGGCTCGACGAACTGAAGAAGTGAGCTTTGGATTCACCTGAATCGGAGTCACGGTCGCGAAGTTGGTAACCATTCATTCGTTAAGCAGAAAACAGACAGAAACTGTCCATTTTACCTCTTAACGGGTGAACGTCCACTATTTAAGGGTTTCGGCCGGCGGGTTTAAACAGAAAGCGCATTTCCTGGAAATACGCTTTACCGCAGAGAAAACGTATTCTAGCCCGTAGCCGCAGCCGAATACGCCTTCAACCGCGGAAAACGTAACATCCGAAATATGCTTGCCGTAGTACGGGGGCTCCTCTGGTGATGAAGGGAAGGAGGGAGGGTGGCCGAGCCGCTCGAATTTGAGCGAGGTCCGATGGCGGCCATGGTGGCAGTGCGGCCGAATTGGGAGGAGAGAGCTCGAGGGCTTCGGCCGTGAGTGGTCTAGTGAGGGAGAAGGGTGGTGCGTGTGCTTGAGAGGTCTTGGGCTGGCTATTTATAGCCGGACGGAGCGAGCGGATGAGCTCGGCTGCCATGGCGTCCTCATCGCCATACTGGAGATAGGGGACACGCGGAGGGAGGGGGCGATGTCGGCAGGGTCTCCGGGAGAGTGGAGAAGTCGGTACTGGCTTCAGGAGAGCTCGAGCTCGTCCGTATACAGCGGCAGCAGTGCGAGTATAGTGGCGAAGTAATGGCGACTGTCATGGGGCGGTGAGGAAGAAAACGAAGGGGGAAATGACCAGAGGGGGGTGCGGGGACGATGGGGAGTCAGGTCGGCATGCTAGGACACGCCATGGCAGCTTGAGCTGGCCTGCCCGACGTGATGGACGCGCAGAGCGCTATTCCTGCATGCAGTTCACGCGGTCACCACAGGCACAGTGTGCTCTGGTGCCAGTCTGGCCGTCACACCTTGTCCAACAGGTGGATCACTGATCAAATAGATGAGATGGATCATTGGATGGACCAAGATTGCTCTAGAGTGACCGAGGTGATCCAGAATAGTTTCTGGATAGAAACTTGGGCAGGAAGTTGAGGTCAGAAAAATGTGCCAATGAGCTGGGAAAGCTGTCATAGGGAAATGTAGTAAGAAATTTTAGATGCTGACAAAATTTGAAGGCATTTCGAACCATTTTGCATATACTTCCTTTGTAATGCAAAATTTGGTCCAGAAAATGGATTTTGAAGCTGTGCTCAAATGGCTTAATGAAATGAGCTGAATTTTGGTAGAGGAAAGTTATTTGGATGCATGGAGGTACTGGACAAATTTCAGCTCATTTGGATATACCAAAATGGTACTTCCTTCACAACGCTTGAATCTGGACAGAAACTAGATGGAATTTTTGGGAGAAAATGGCTAGATAAAATAATATGAATTTTTGCATGCTCACATTATATAGTGAATGTGAGGTCCTGGATTAATTTCAAGATTTTTGAAGCAATATACAATATAGTTGCTTCACAACCTCAAAATAAGTCTCGAGACAAGAATTGGATGACGCACTCAAACTTTGAACTGTGGAACTTGGGTTCTTGATGGAAATGGTGAAGATATGAATAGGAGAAGCTCAAAAAATTACTTGGGATTTTTCCGGGCTACCAAAATGGTAGCTCCTTTGGAAAGTGCCCAAAATGCAATATTGGCTTTAAATAGGAAAATGCAATTTCCCTTATTTAATCATGGCCAATATTTTTATTGGAGCTCAATATGATCACAAAGAATATCTCCACAAGTTTTCATGAACTTTGGAGATGGGTAGATATTTTCCTGGATTTAATTCCTTTAAATAGCAGAAAAAGGAATTAATTTTAAATGAAAAATATTGCAAATGACTTGGCAATATTTTTGCATATCCAGGGTTTATAGATGTGGGATGATCACTGGGAAAAGTTTGGGAGGCAACAGATCAAAGGAAATTGGGGTTCCTTTGTAACGGAAGGAATTAGGGTTTCCCTTCCGGTAACTCGAAAGGTAGGGCTTCGGCGGCAAAACCCCGGGGAATATATTTTGATGGCAATGTTGAACTGGGGAGAATCCCTGGTCAGATAAGAAAGGCAAGGCTAAATTACCATCTTCTTATACCCAAGAGCGAGAGAAAACCCGATAACATCGAAAAGAAAGACGGGAGTCAAATCCCGCGAAGAAAAAAAAAACAAGGAGCGAAAACCAGGGTGTTACAAACCTACCCCCCTTAAGAAAATCTCGTATTCGAGATTTCCGGACTTACCTCCTGGCTAAGGCGAACATACCTGTGTGTGACTTCGATCCATCAGGTGTCTCTTGTTTTTGTCGGTTCACTGACCCTCCAGTTGCCTTTTCTGATGGCTCTGGGGCTGTCTTTTCCAACGATTGCATTGAATCCTTCTCATTCCTGTCAGGCAAACCCTTTATGATGGTAGTTTGTTGGCTGGGGTTGGTGGGTTGTTCCGAGTATCGACAAATAGTCTGGTTTCCATGACCTGGAGCTAGCTGCTTTGGGTTTCATTGTGATACTTCGTATACTGACTGCCAAGGGTAAGACATCCCTTCTGTGTACAGGGCTCACATGCTCGTATGGCCTTGAGTGACTAGGGGTGGCCTTCTTTCTGCCTTGTCATAATACTCAGTCTGATTGCGGGTTTCGTACAAGGTGTTTCCTTTTGGCTCATGCCTTCGGACTTCGTCCTTAGGTGATCCCCAACTGAAATGCTAGGCATGATCACACAGTAATCATAGACAGTAATCTCTTATCATGGCATCTACAAACTCTCGATGTTGAGGTGCATGTGCTTTCCGCTATTCTATCTGAATGTCTTGTTTCCAAGTGAATCCAGACTGTCAAGCTTTGTCAATTACTGAGGTGGCTCTGCCATATATAGCCTCTGTAGTTCTTGTTATGACCACTGAGCTGAACATAGTATGGCTAGCATCTGGTGTAACTTTTGGAACATAGCCTCTTATCTTGGTTGGTGGCCCATAATCATGACGAGTACAACATGCTTGCTGCATTGTTGTGGCCGTATATGCAAGAGTCTGACAAGGATTGGTAATATTACCTTGTCCATGAGGTTTTGTTTAACTGCCGCGGATGTGGTTTATCCGGAGCTTCATTGTTCTTGGGAATTCCTTTAATGGATCTGTCATGACCTGCCAACACGGCTCCTTGGTCATATCCCAGCTTGTCAGGCTTGTATTCACAGCTTACTCTTGCATATCTCGTAGGGGTTGCTATGCTCATATCCTTCTTTGAAGTATGGGGCCAATGTTTCTCTAAACACAGTCATTCCCGTGTATGAGTGGCTCACATGAACTGATCCACTGGACTGCATGCTCACAACATATGCAGAGGTAGGATAGATCCTTTCATAATCAATTGAGCTCGGAGGCAGACGTGTGTCCGAACTAGTTCATGCTTCTAACAAGATTGTTGTGGGCATGTTGGCATGCTGAAGAAGGTTGAATACCTTATGATCGAAGCTTCTGTCAAGGTAGCGTGCTGAAGAAGGCTGGGTATCGTACCCCAGAAGCTTTCCTCCATGTGGCTTACTACGGAAGGTCAGGTGCCTTGTGTCGGAAGCTTTCCGCGATAGCACGCTGAGGAGGATGGGAGTGCCGTACCCCAGAAGATTTTCTCGCCAAGTGGTGTAGCGAGGAAGGTTGGGAGTCTTGCGTCGTAAGCTCTTCTCGATAGCTTGCGACGGAAGGCGGGGTTTCTTATACCAGAAGCCTTTCACTGTGATATGCGGTCGGATCTATGACCAATTCCGGCTTCCTTCCGAAGTATCCAAAATTTTCCCATAGTGGAGCCATAACTTGGTATAGGCCATACCTTGTCTAAAGATATTCTGTTGGTCGGGCATACCGCTTGTCCTTCCGCTGGTCCGATCATTGCTGCTGTAAAGGTTGCACGACTAATGCAGACCATCTTTCTTTGCGAGCCTTGTTCCCTTTGCTCAGAGAATTTTGTATATGCATCGGTGAATTCCAACATATGCTTTGAAATTTGTACCAACATACCGGAGTTTTGTTGTTGCTCTCGGCACATTCACATGCCTTCTGTGGGTGATAAATCATTCTTGAGTCCATTGAGAAAAGACTCAAGGTTCCCCCACTGACTGAAACAATCCTTGTGTCGAGGGTGTAATAATTTGCTCTGGCTAGTGTCCATTCCCGATAGCTCATCTGACTATTCCTTAGGTATGATTTGTTCTAAGGCAAACTCTCTCAGGTACATTCTGGCCTTAACTATTGCACGCAGATTCTGCTTCTGACCCATTCTTCATTCTTGACAGATCCGATGATAATGTTCTGAATATCGGGCAGTTGGCTTGGCATGACTCTTACTGAATTTAGATTATTGGGTATTATCCAAGTTGTATGCTGGTCTTCTTAGCAGCACTTGCGGATGGATCCAGTCGAAGTAAGAGAACGGAGTCGACAAAAGAAGCAAGAATCGCGAAAAACCAAAAAGCAAGTAAAGCTCAAATCTTGCAGACCTTACACATGTGGCCGAAGATTCACTAGTATAACTAGCCTAGCGCACTAGATGCACCTCTAAGGACTTAGAAGCAAAACCACACAATGCTCCTGGTAGCAATTGGTGTCAAGCTCCTACTACTTCCTTAGGGAACATCAAACTCGATGCATGACCTTAGCCAAGGTGGCTTAGTCAACGATCCTAGGGTTGTCGGGGGAAAAGATGGAATTTATAGGCGTTTCCCAAAGGAAACTGGATTTAAGGAGAGAAATGCCATGGTTAGCAAGCAAGGTAGGGATATCTTGTTCACCTAGGGGTTGAGGGCTCACGGGTCATTGCCTGGTGCGGACATTCCCACCGGAGGCAAAGGCCACGAGAGTTGGGGTCTCATGGAGCCAAAAACCTATGGGGTTGCCTTATGGTCAGCAGTAGCCGTGCCGATTTGGCAGAGATGGCTGATATCCATCTGGGCTCTCTACTGAGCAAAAGACAATGGAAGCTGGCAAGGGTAACCTACGGTCAGCCTGGCTCTGATACCATCTGTTGTGGAGCCCCGCCTGAATACCACTGTAGTCAGACGGTCGCCGCACACACCAGCCCAGGAAATCACTCTGGCGTGCGCGTTTACAACAAGTATCATGAATCACAGGCATTTCTATTAATGGATATATAAGTCTCACATGATATTTTACAAGGGTGATGGCAGCAGAAAAGCTCTATCTAAGGCAGCAAGGTCTTGGTGCGGCTCCAATCCACACGGATCTGACTGGGTTACTCTTATAGCCCGTGAACGCTCCGGCTCCTCGCTAGGGTACGTCGGATCCTTAGGTGAACCTGGCCACATTGAAGGCCGCTGAGTACTTTTGAATGTACTCGCAAGCAAACCAAACCAACATATACACCAAGCAAAGCAATCCATGGCATTCAAGCATGCACTTGTTATCTTAACAGTATTAACTATCTTGTTATGGCAAGATTATCTAGCAAGATTAATCATCTAGCAGCATTAATCATCATGTCATAGCAAGATTATCTAGCATGACAACTACTGGGGTAAATACAGAAATGTAAAGCATATTAAGTAAATAATCCATACTCCGAATATGCTCACGATCCAAGTCTGATCCAAACTTTGCGGTCATCCAACCGCTCATCTCATAGCCATCACATGGCTAGCAATCATACCCCTGACATCATCTGACGTCCATGCATCTGTACTGCAAGTCTGAAAAACCTTACCATTCTCTGGTTCATTATTAGTAACATCATATGGTTCATTCCTCTAGACTCGACACAGACCAAATAGTGTGACCTAGTACGAACTGTGTCCCATGACCGAGGACGCGGCTATTCGAATAGATTTACACTCTGCAGAGGTTGCGCACTTTTCCCACACTATGGAGCTCCTGGCCTCGTGCTCCCATTCGGGTGGACCGGTGCTGTTCCAACAAAACTTGTCTATTGCCCGGCACTCTTATGGCCCCACCGACAATCATACCCTCCCAGGGTCAAGTCCTGGGTGGCCCCTGTGTCACTCCTGACACCTGCCACCGTCGTGGCCAAACAAAACTGTCCCAAACGGGGACCTGTGCACATAACCATAAACTGGTCTCACAGGATTATCGCCGCCTACCGGGCCAGGGTAGCACGCACGCATAATCCCCCCCTCTTTGGTGGTACCGACAAGAGGCATGACAATAGAACAAGCTAGGGCCTTCCCATAAAGGCAAAAGTGGCTGCACTGATGAGCTCGGTTCGGTGGCACTATGACTCGATCCAGCCGACGGAGGAGGTTGTCATTATTAATTCATATTCTTATCCTTGCAATAGCTGTAACAATGCATGAATTAATAGCTATGGAAACGTGACAACCAATCTCCATATAATATCACACCGAGTCATTAGTGAAACAATGTTTAAATGGCAAGTTTATTACTTTACAAGTCTTAGTTGTAAGTGACAACCATCTGAACCCTTGCATGAAACTGGCAAATAAACCAGTTGCCACCAGAACGGTCTTTACAACTCAGACCCGGAACGTTACTGGAATAACTCAACCCCGGCTCAAGACGGCTAAAAAGCAGCTCAGACCAAGAGACGGTGTTGACAAGAAGAATGTAGCAGTTCCCTAAGATGGCCGAGGAACAGCTCAGAGCATAGGGTCACTGCTACAAAAAGAAATTCAACAGCTGCCCGAGACGGCCGAAAAGCAGCTCAAAACATGGGATAGTTGTTGAAAGGAGAAATATAAAGTCGGCATCCACCCCGGACGGCCGGAAGTAGCACAGAACACAGGCGTGGTGCCGTCATCAAAGAAAGACAAGCAAGGGTTCCTCCGAGTCACATACAGCCTACTACTATGCACACGAGCATAAGCATATTCATTTAAACACGCAAGAATAACACAGAGCAATGCTTTAGGGCATATATCAGATGGTCGGCTTGCCTGGAGGTCGACGGATTCACCGGAGAGAAGTGTTTTCGCCTCGCGGAAAAATTCGCCGAAAAGGGTTCCCTCTTGGGGAGGCTGAATAGAGTGCAGGGGCAAAATGGGCATTTTTAGAAAGTGTCAACATGGTGGAAGTGATACCATCAGAACGGGCTCGACGAACTGAAGAAGTGAGCTTTGGATTCACCTGAATCGGAGTCACGGTCGTAAAGTTGTGGCCGTTCATTCGTTAAGCAGAAAACAGACAGAAACTGTCCATTTTGCCTCTTAACGGGTGAACGTCCACTATTTAAGGGTTTCGGCCAGCGAGTTTAAACAGAAAGTGCATTTCCTGGAAATACGCTTTACCGCAGAGAAAACGTATTCTAGCCCGTAACCGCAGCCGAATATGCCTTCAACCGCGGAAAACGTAACATCGGAAATACGCTTTCACTTAAACACGTCAGCGGGTCCGGTCAACGCTTGTGCGGCTGACATGCGGGGCCCGCGGGGAAGTGGAGTCCACCGGCTTGGTCGTCTCCTTCCTCCCGTTGCTCGCCCGCGAGACAGAGGAGGGGCGACGCCGCGGCGCTGGCCCCGGCAGCTCCGGCCGCCTCCGGTGGAACTAGGACCACCGGAGTGCTCGCCGTGGAGTGCCGCGTCAGGGAGGTCCAGTAGGAGCTGCGGGGAAGGGATGGGGTGCCGGTCATGGCGGAGGGCAGGGGCGGGCTCCGGCGGCGGTTGCCGGTGTCTCCGGCCATCTTCCGCAGCGCTCCGCCTATGGGCGAGCTCAGCGCGAAGCGGCGCATCCTCCTGGGCCAGTTGCAACCATCGAAGAGGACCAGGGTGACGAAGGCAAGGGTGCCGGCGGACATAGCCCTCGGCCGGAGTTGGGGATGAGGCCACCGGCGGCCTGGCGACAAAGAAAGGAGGTGGGGAAGCTCACCGGAGTATGGGGGCTCCTCTGGTGATGAAAGTAAGGAGGGAGGGTGGCCGAGCCGCTCGAATTTGAGCGAGGTCCGATGGCGGCCATGGCGGCAGTGTGGCCAAATTGGGAGGAGACAGCTCGAGGGCTTCGGCCGTGGGTGGTCTAGGGAGGGAGAGGGGGGTGGTGCGTGTGCTCGAGAGGGCTCAGGCTGGCTATTTATAGCCGAACGGAGCGAGCGGATGAGCTCGGCCGCCGTGGGGTCCTCATCGCCATACAGGAGATAGGGGACACGCGGAGAGAGGGGGCGATGTCGGCAGGGTCTCCGGGAGAGTGGAGAAGTCGGCAGTGGCTTCAGGAGAGCTCGAGCTCGTCCGCATACGGCGGCGGCTGTGCGAGTACAATGGTGGAGTAATGGCGACTGTCGTGGGGCGGCGAGGAAGAAAACGAAGGGGGAAATGACCAGAGGGGGGTGCGGGGACGACGGGGAGTCAGGTCGGCATGCTAGGACACGCCATGGCAGCTTGAGCTGGCCTGCCCGACGCGATGGACACGCAGAGCGCTGTTCCTGCGTGCAGTTCACGCGATCACCACGGGCACAGCGCGCTCTGGTGCCAGTATGGCCATCACACCTTGTCCAACAGGTGGATCACTGATCAAATAGATGAGATGGATCATTGGATGGACCAGGATTGCTCTAGAGTGATCGAGGTGATCCAGAATAGTTTCTGGATAGAAACTTGGGCAGGAAGTTGAGGTCAGAAAAATGTGCCAATGAGCTGGGAAAGCTGTCACAGGGAAATGTAATAAGAAGGTGTAGATGCTGAGAAAATTTGAAGGCATTTGGACCCATTTTGCATATACTTCCTTTGTAATGCAAAATTTGGTCCAGAAAATGGATTTTCAAGCTGTGCTCAAATTGCTTGATGAAATGAGCTGAATTTTGGTAGAGGGAAGTTATTTGGATGCATGGAGGTACTGGAAAATTTTCAGCTCATATGGATATACCAAAATGGTACTTCCTTCACAACGCTTGAATCTGGACAGAAACTAGATGCAATTTTTGGGAGAAAATGGCTAGATAAAATAATATGAATTTTTGCATGCACACATGATATAGTGAATGTGAGGTCCTGGATTAATTGCAAGATTTTTGAAGCAATATAAAATATAGTTGCTTCACCACCTGAAAATAAGTCCAGAGACAAGAATTGGATGATGCACTCAAACTTTGAACTGTGGAACTTGTGTTCTTGATGGAAATGGTGAAGATATTGATAAGAGAAGCTCCACAAATTACTTGGGATTTTTCCTGGCTACCAAAATGGTAGCTCCTTTGGAAAGTGCCCAAAATGCCATATTGGCTTTAAATAGGAAAATGCAGTTTCCCTTATTTAATCATGGCCGATATTTTTATTGGAGCTCAATATGATCACAAAGAATATCTCCACAAGTTTTCATGAACTTTGGAGATGGGTAGATATTTTCCTGGATTTAATTCCATTAAACAGCAGAAAAAGGAATTAATTTTAAATGAAAAATATTGCAAATGACTTGGCAATATTTTTGCATATCCAGGGTTTATTGATGTGGGATGATCATTGGGAAAAGTTTGGGAGGCAACAGATCAAAGGAAATTGGGGTTCCTTTGTAACGGAAGGAATTAGGGTTTCCCTTCCGGTATTTCGAAAGGTAGGGTTTCGGCGGCAAAACCCCGAGGAATATATTTTGATGGCAAGGTTGAACTGGGGAGAATCCCTGGTCAGATAAAAAAGGCAAGGCTAAATGACCATCTTCTTATACCCAAGAGTGAGAGAAAACCCGATAACATCGAAAAAAAAGACGGGAGTCAAATCCCGCCAATGATAAAAAACAAGGAGCGAAAACCAGGGTGGTACATATCTCCTCGGCCCCGCCTCCGGGCCGGTCCTCAGTTTGGATCTGGCCTCGAGTTCGGATCTGATCCCGGCGCCGAAGGGCCAGGAGCCGCCCTTGACCGAACACACTCCCAGCGCAGGCACGCCGGAATTCGACTCCGAAGTATGCCCAAAGACGGATCCGGTAGACCTCGCGCTTTTAAGTGAGATGCTAGATCGGATCCAGAAGATAAGTATCGCAGATGGCCCTTCCTCGGCCCACGAGCAGATTGGACTTGAGGCCGACCGCGGGGAATTTTGTGTCCCACCCACCACCCACTTAATAGCCACTGTCGAAGATTTAACCGACATGCTGGACTACGCCTCCGAGGAGGCTGACGACATGGATGAGGATATCGACGTCCCGCCGTATATGGCTCCCTCCCTCACCACTTCCAACACCGGAAAGTGGACCGCCACCTCCACCTATGACATTTACATGGTCGACACCCCAAAGAAGGATGGCGACGCGACCAAGAAGGACGGCGACGGCCCCACCGAGGAACCGCCCAAACACCGACGAAGGCGATCCAGGGGGCGAGGAAAGGGTAAGGAAAACAACACAGATACGAACGGTACCGGAGACAATGAGACTCCGAACAACATGGGGGAGCTCGGCGATAACACCCCCGAACAGCACCACGACGCCCCTGAAGGGCACGAGGACCAGGGCGACCCTGAGGACCCCGAGGATTCCGAGGACGGTAATTACCTCCCTCCATCCGAAGAGGAGGATAGCCTCGGACCCGAGGATTTTTTCATCCCAGAGGACCCCCTGGACCAGGAGAGACTCAGGCAGCATCTTATAGCCACCGCCCGAAGCTTGAAGAAGAAGCAGCAGCAGCTAAAGGCCGAACAAGATACACTCAACGATAGGTGGACAATGGTCTTAGCAGCCGAAGAGGGCTTCGACAATTAGCGCCAGGATCAATACAAAAGCTATCCACGACGGCGTTTGCTACCGTCATTCGAGGACGAGGCCCTTGAACCCATGCCTCCCAGACGAACTTACACAAGCCAGCCCGACCGCCCCCCTCGAGGACGGGATAGGACGGCTGGGGAAACTGAACACCCACCCGCGCCCCCTTGAGGACGGGATAGGACGGCTGGAGAAACCGAACACCCACCCGCGCCCCCTCGCCGGGCGGGCAAAGACCCGATTCAACTGGATGACCCACGTGATCTGCAGCACGACCTAAACGCTAGAGGGACACAGTCAAGATCCATCTATGGATCCAGAGGTTATGCACCCGCTGGACGGGACGGATACCAAGCCTGGCGCGATAGGAACGATAGAGCTCGGGAGCAGCACCGTTCCCGGATGACAACCGATCTCCGACACGACGTAGCTTGAGTTAGGGGCACCGCACACCCAATGTGTTTCACAAATGAGGTGATGCAGCATCAGTTCCCCAAAGGGTTTAAACCGGTGAATATAGAACAATACGATGGGACAACTGACCCAGCCGTGTGGATCGAAGATTTTCTTCTCCACATTCATATGGCCCGAGGGGATGACCTCCACGCCATTAAATACCTACCATTGAAACTCAAAGGACCAGCAAGGCATTGGTTAAACAGCCTACCCGAAAACTTCACCGGGAGCTGGGAGGAGCTCCAGGACGCATTCCGAGCCAATTTTCAAGGCACCTACGTTCGGCCACCGGACGCCGACGACCTGAGCCATATCGTTCAGCAGCCCGGGGAGTCAGCTCGGCAATTCTGGAACCGGTTCTTGACTAAGAAGAACCAGATCGTCGATTGTCCGGATGCCGAAGCAATCACCGCATTCAAGCATAGTATTCGGGACGAATGGCTCGCGCACCAGCTCAGCCAAGATAAGCCGAGAACAATGTCGGCCCTCACCTCCCTAATGACCCGCTTTTGCGCGGGTGAGGATAGTTGGTTAGCTCGTAGAAGCAATCACCCCGAAGACCCCGGCACTTCAGAGGCCCGGGACGGGAACGGGAAGCCCCGGCGCAACAAGAATAATAAGCGCCGGCACACAAACAACAACAGTGAAGCCGATGACACAGCGGTAAACACCGGGTTCGGCGGCTCAAAATCAGGACCGCGGAAAAAACCTTCTAAAGGGAACAGGGACGGGCCGTCCGCACTAGATAGAATCTTGGATAGGCCCTGCCAGATTGATGGCACCTCGGATAAGCCCGCCAATCACACCAACCGTAACTGTTGGGTAATCAAATAGGCCGGCAAGATCACAGCCGAGGAACAGGGCAAGGGTCCCCGTAGTGAGGACGACGACGAGCCTCGCGGGCCGAACAACGGAGGGCAAAAACAGTTCCCTCCCGAGGTAAAGACTGTGAACATGATTTACGTCACGCATATACCGAAGAAGGAGCGGAAACGCACACTCCGGGATGTCGACGCCTTAGAGCCGGTGGCCCCAAAATTCAACCCATGGTCGGCTTGCCCGATCACTTTCGACCGTCGAGACCACCCAACCAGAATCCGTCATGGAGGAACGGCGGCTCTGGTACTCGACCCCATCGTGGATGGATTTCACCTCACTAGAGTCCTTATGGACGGAGGCAGCAGCCTCAACCTGATTTATTCAGATACAGTGAGGAAAATGGGGATCGACCCGTCAAAGATCAAACCCAGCAACACCACCTTTAAAGGTGTAATCCCAGGCGTCGAGGCACGCTGCTCGGGATCCGTGACATTGGAGGTAGTCTTCGGTTCGCCCGACAACTTCCGCAGCGAAGACTTAATCTTCGACATTGTTCCCTTCCGTAGTGGTTACCACGCACTCCTCGGCCGGACAGCGTTCGCTCGCTTTAACGCCATCCCGCATTACGCATATCTAAAGCTCAAGATGCCAGGACCGAAGGGTGTTATTACCGTCAACGGTAACACCGAGCGCTCGCTCCGAACAGAGGAACACACAGCGGCTTTAGCCGCCGAAGTCCAGGCCGCCGAAGAAGCGTCACAGACCCAGTCTACCACCAAGGCACTGGACGCACGCAAATGCGCCCGAGCTACGGCCTCGGCCCCGGAGCACTCCCGTGCTCACCCTAAATAGGGATACGCGCCCCACAGCACGGCCCACCCAACCACGAAATACGTGCCTCGATCGCACAACTTCATGGTCAAGATCCCATGGACAGCTGCGGGGGCACATGACACAAAGGCCGAGAGCTTGGTTCGACCGAGCCATGGCCAAAAGATGTTCTCGAATTAACATCAATTACAGGCACCACCTAGGGCCTGATTCAGCGTTAAGCTGATACAGTGCGGTGACTTCTCAAAACCCTTTCCCAAGGGCTCGTCTGCCGAACATTACTACTTCCGCCGAGCATACAGTCGACGACCACACTCATCTGAAAGCTTCATAAAGAGCAAAGGCGCAGACGTGTAGCAGGGCGTAGTAGGGACGTCAAACCACTCATAAAGGCCTTGTGTAAACCTTTCCTCTAATGTATTTATTTTTTAATGTATCTGTAAAAGTTACTTCGGCAGTTCGGATTGTACGGATAGACGTCCCAAATTTAAAGGACATAACGACCATTTACTCCGGTCATACTGCGGTTAATTATGTTGCACCCTCCTTTCTGCTATTCGGCCGAAGTAAACTCTTATGATACGTGCTACTTGTAGCTTGCGTTGGTATTTTCCCCGAAGAGGAAGGTATGATGCAGCACAGTAGAGATAAGTATTTCCCTCAGTTATGAAACCAAGGTTATCGAACCAGTAGGAGAATCACGCAACACCTCGTTAGCAGCACCTGCACACAAACAACAAATCCTTGCACCCAACGCAAACGAGGGGTTGTCAATCCCTCGACGGTAAATTGCAAGATTAAATTGTATGTGATAGATAGATAGATAGATTGAAACAAAAATACAAAATAAAATAAATAAAAGAAAATGGCAGCAATATTTTTAGGGTTTTAGTAATATGATTTAGATAGACCCGGGGGCCATAGTTTTCACCAGAATCTTCTCTCAAGAAAATAGCATACGGTGGGTAGACAAATTACTGTTGTGCAATTGATAGAAAAGCAAATAATCATGACGATATCCAAGGCAATGATCATGTATATAGGCATCACGTCCGAGACAAGTAGATCGACTCCTGCCTGCATCTACTACTATTACTCCACACATCGACCGCTATCCAGCATGCATCTAGTGTATTAAGTCCATAAAGAATGGAGTAACGCCTTAAGAACGATGACATGATGTAGACAAGATAAACTCACGTATGAATAAACCCCATATTTTTACCCTTAATAGCAACGATACAAATGTGTCATGTCCCTTTCTGTCACTGGGATTGAGCACCGCAAGATCGAACCCATTACAAAGCACCTCACTACTGGAATCAGAGAATTTGCCATCAGTCTGCTCTTTGCCGTCTGCTAGCGGACGGCAAAGACAATCTTTGCCGTCCGCTTCCATAAAGCAGACGTCAAAGAGCGGACTGATGGCAAAGATCATGTTTGCCGTCAGTTCACTCTTTGCCGTTCGCTGGCGGACGGCAAAGAGCCCCAAAGCAGACGGCAAAGAGCAGGCGTGGGGCCCACTAGAGCGCTGCACTGGGTAGTACACTCTTTGCCGTCTGTTCACTCTTTGCCGTCTGCCAGCTGATGGCAAAGATCCCGAAAGCAGACGGCAAAGATCCCAAAAGCAGATGGCAAAGAATCACAGACGGCAAAGAGAAAACACAGTCCACGGATCGATCACGCGGATCGATGACGTGGCAGTCATCCAATCCACCCCGCGTGGAGCCCGCCCCACCACACACCATGATCCACTCCCACCCCCCTCTCTCTCTCCCTTATCCTCTCTCGTACCTCTCTCTCTCTCTCCCTCGTACATCCCTCTCTCTTTCTCCCGCAGAAAGCCGCCGCCGCTCGCCTCACCGGCTGCCACCGATCCTCCTCCTCCACGCCACGGGATCCTCCTCCTCCTCCCTGCCCGCGACCCCGTGCCTCCTCCCGATCCCGAGCTCCCCTGCTCGTCAACCGCCGCCGCCCTTCGATCCGGCCTCGCCGCAAGAGCTCGCTACCGCCTGAGCAGGAGGCCACCGCGGCATCCTCCTCCTCCTCCTCGCCACGGGATCCTCCTCCTCCCCCTCCCTCCCCGCGACCCCGCGCCTGAGCAGGAGGCCGTCGCGGGATCCTCCTCCTCCTCCCTGCCCGTGACCCGCGCCTCCGCCTGATCCCGAGCTCCCCTGCTCATCAACCGTCACTGCCCTTCGACGCGGCCGCGCCGCTGCTTCGTAAAGACCTCGCCGGAGCTGCCCTGCAGCACCCCTTTCTCCTTCCGTCTCCCTCACCCTCCATCTGCCCCTCTGCCATGGTAAAATCCGCTCAAGACCACCGTCCGCCGCCTCGAGCTCGACGCCCATGCTCGGATCTAGCCGGTGGCAAGGGCCAGTTCGTCCATTTTTTGTGAAATATTGTAGTTTTTTTGTGTGCTGACTCGTTCATTTGTTCGTCATGTAAATGGAGAACTTCATATTGTAAATAGTGTATTTGTGTGTAAATACTGTGATGGTGGATATACAGTGCAAATAGAGTATTCGTGTCTTGTAAAATCCGTTCGTTCGTCATCCATTCTTGAACTATTGATGGTGAAATGGCTGTGAATTTTTTTTTGTCTACGCCATCGAGCATCTACGACCTCTGCACCTCGACTGTTGGTTCATATTTTTTTTAAATAAAATAATTTTCTTTGCCGTCTGGGGTGTATGAGGCAGACGGCAAAGACAGAGTCTGGCTGACGGCAAAGCTGCTTTTTTTTGCCGTATGCTACTATCCGGTTGACGGCAAAGATGAAGTTTTGCTGACGGCAAAGATCTTTGCCGTCCGCTACGCTTATGCAGACGGCAAAGTAGCTCTTTACCATAGATTTCAGTGCCGGAAGCGTTTGCCGTCTGTGGCAGACGGCTCCGCTTTCTGGTCCTTTGCCGTCTGCCAAGGCAGACGGCAAATCAGCTGATTCCTGTAGTGCCTCTTCCCATGGCAAGATAAATCAACTCAGTTGGCCAAACCAAATCAATAGATCGGAGAAGAAATACGAGGCTATAATAATCATGCATAAAAGAGTGCAGCAAAGACTCAAATAATATTCACGGATAATCTGATCATAAACTCACAATTCATCGGATCCCAACAAACAAACCGCAAAAAGTGATTACATCGGATAGAACTCCAAGAACATCGAGGAGAACTTTGTATTGAAGATCAAAAAGAGAGAAGAAGCCATCTAGCTACTGCCTATGGACCCGAAGGTCTGTGGTAAACTACTCACGCATCATCGGAGAGGCAGCAAGGTTGATGTAGAACCCCTCCGTGATCGATTCCCCCTCCGGCGAAGTACCGGAGAAGGACTCCAGATGGGATCTCTCTGGAACAGAAACTTGCGGCGGCGGAAAAAGTATTTCGTGGACTCCCCTGAGGGTTTCTGATTTTTTCTGAATTTATAGTGGTGGAATTAGGTCAAACGGTGCTGGGGTGGGCCCACGAGGCACCAGGGCGCGCCTGCCCCCCCCAGGCACGCCCTGGTGGCTCGTGGCCACCCCATATGGCGTCTGGTCTTCTCTCGAAGCTTCTAGTGTTTATCTTGTCCAGAAAAAAATCTCCAAAAAGTTTCGTGGCATTTGGACTTCGTTTGGTATTGATTTTCTATAAAACAAAAACAGGGCAGAAAACAGCAACTGGCACTGGGCACTAGGTTAATAGGTTAGTCTCCAAAAATAATATATAATTGCTGTAAATGATTATAAAAACATCCAAGATTGATATTATAACAACATGGAACAATCAAAATTATATATACGTTGGAGACGTATCAATACGTTTCCTTTTTAAATGTGATCGGCTCATAGACCGGGGGCTTGAACCTCACTCTAGCCCCAAACATCATTCCGGCACCAATTTTTATATGTGCTCGGCATCACGGATATTGCATTATATGAATCAGTTCCGAATTGTGTCTTTGGTCAATAGTTGGGTTGCCCGGCTCCTGTATTTGCCCTCTTACGTTCCGAATCTGTCAAAATTTCAAGTATTGTCATCTTTCTTATTCTTATCCAAAGATGCATTTTCATCAAAAGGTTTTTCAAAGGTAATATGAAACACGTCATCCAAAGAAATTTTAGCATTAACAAGTTGTCCATCTTTTAATCCCTCCTGATTACCGGCTACAATCCAAGAGTATTGTCTATTAACGCTATTGAAAACTTGTTGGATTATATTTAAAGGAGGAACTTCTTTTTTAATATTCCCATCAAAGATGTGGTCATTGCAGAACAGATACCTCAACAAGTAATCATTATTATAAAGGATCTCATCTATTACCGGTTTTTCACGGCTCATTCCATAAAAATCAAAGATTTCCCTAGATTCTCGCACTATATGATCAAATTCATTCATGAGAATAAGGGTAGCTATTTTCTTAGCTCTAGGATCTTTTATAACCGGTAAATCATAAAACAATCTTTGCAAAGTAGGATGGGTGCAAATAAATCTTCTTTCAAGTTTAAGAACAAGTGCGGAAATAGCATCGGCATAATTATTAGTTTCTTTAAGTTTAGGTGCATCATCAAAAGCCAAGGTCCCAATGCAATTAAAGAATTCTTGGATGACACTTTTTCCTATAACATTACCATGTCCCAACACAAAAGTTTTAGCATCAAGATTGGTAGAACTTCCCTTTTTAGGAGTTTGACCATCATCGCTTTCCGCCATGCCAAAATCACTCATGATAACAAGTTTCAAGCAAACGAATAAGCAAACAAGAAAAAGGCAAACGAAAAATATTTTTGTATTTTTGTAAAAATGCTTTAGAAGTTGGGGAGATGAAAACGAGAGGCAAATGGCAAATAAAGTAAATGCAAGGAGATGAGAGTTTGTGCAAAGGTACTTGATAGATGTTGATGATGTCTCCCCGGCAACGGCGCCAGAAATTCTTCCTGCTACTTGTAGCTTGCGTTGGTATTTTCCCCGAAGAGGAAGGGATGATGCAGCACAGTAGAGATAAGTATTTCCCTCAGTTATGAAACCAAGGTTATCAAACCAGTAGCAGAATCACGCAACACCTCGTTAGCAGCACCTGCACACAAACAACAAATCCTTGCACCCAACGCAAACGAGGGGTTGTCAATCCCTCGGCGGTAAATTGCAAGATTAAATTGTATGTGATAGATAGATAGATAGATTGAAACAAAAATACAAAATAAAATAAATAAAAGAAAATGGCAGCAATATTTTTAGGGTTTTAGTAATATGATTTAGATAGACCCGGGGGCCATAGTTTTCACTAGAGGCTTCTCTCAAGAAAATAGCATACGGTGGGTAGACAAATTACTGTTGGGCAATTGATAGAAAAGCAAATAATCATGACGATATCCAAGGCAATGATCATGTATATAGGCATCACGTCCAAGAGAATTAGACCGACTCCTGCCTGCATCTACTACTATTACTCCACACATCGACCGCTATCCAGCATGCATCTAGTGTATTAGGTCCATAAAGAACGGAGTAACGCCTTAAGAACGATGACATGATGTAGACAAGATAAACTCATGTATGAATAAACCCCATCTTTTTACCCTTAATAGCAATGATACATACGTGTCATGTCCCTTTCTGTCACTAGGATTGAGCACCGCAAGATCGAAGCCATTACAAAGCACCTCTTCCCATGGCAAGATAAATCAACTCAGTTGGCCAAACCAAATCAATAGATCGGAGAATAAATACGAGGCTATAATAATCATGCATAAAAGAGTGCAGCAAAGACTCAAATAATATTCATGGATAATCTGATCATAAACTCACAATTCATCGGATCCCAACAAACACACCGCAAAAAGTGATTACATCGGATAGAACTCCAAGAACATCGAGGAGAACATTGTATTGAAGATCAAAAAGAGAGAAGAAGCCATCTAGCTACTGCCTATGGACCCGAAGGTCTGTGGTAAACTACTCACGCATCATCGGAGAGGCGGCAAGGTTGATGTAGAACCCCTTCGTGATCGATTCCCCCTCCGGCGGAGTACCGAAGAAGGACCCCAGATGGGATCTCTCTGGAACAGAAACTTGCGGCGGCGGAAAAAGTATTTCGTGGACTCCCCTGAGGGTTTCTGATTTTTTCTGAATTTATAGTGGTGGAATTAGGTCAAACGGAGCTGGGGTGGGCCCACGAGGCACCAGGGCGCGCCTGCCCTGGTGGCTCGTGGCCACCCCATCTGGCGTCTGGTCTTCTCCCGAAGCTTCTAGTGTTTATCTTGTCCAGAAAAAAATCTCCAAAAAGTTTCGTGGCATTTGGACTTCGTTTGGTATTGATTTTCTATAAAACAAAAACAGGGCAGAAAACAGCAACTGGCACTGGGCACTAGGTTAATAGGTTAGTCTCCAAAAATAATATATAATTGCTGTAAATGATTATAAAAACATCCAAGATTGATATTATAACAGCATGGAACAATCAAAATTATATATACGTTGGAGACGTATCAATACGTTTCCTTTTTAAATGTGATCGGCTCATAGACCGGGGGCTTGAACCTCACTCTAGCCCCAAACATCATTCCGGCACCAATTTTTATATGTGCTCGGCATCACGGATATTGCATTATATGAATCAGTTCCGAATTGTGTCTTTGGTCAATAGTTGGGTTGCCCGGCTCCTGTATTTGCCCTCTTACGTTCCACATTGTTCGGCTAGGAGGGTAAAGGGAGAACCACTGCGATTGTACTTCTAGCTAGCCCGGTCAAGTACCTCAGTGGAGAGAGCCGAAAACTGACTGTCATAATAAGCGAGAACTGGACGGCGATCCGAGGACTAGTGTTAAACTAAAAATCATTGGAGATTAGCCCGTGTCAAATGAAGGGTTCTCTGTTACAGGAACCACGTGATAATGGTGTCAACCACGGTACGTCCGGATATCACATACACTGGGGGCTAGTCACCGGCCCCCGCAATTAAGCTACTATGGCTAAGTGAAAGCACTAAAACCGCATAGTCTAATTGCCTCGTTTTTCCTTACACGTAACCGCCTCCGGGCACCGAGACATCGGCTAAGGGTTAAGGTGTTCAGAGAAACACCCCATGTAGTATCTGCAAGGGGGTTGAAGCCGACGACTGGTAACTTTCAGTTTTAAAACGGCCGCGCAGGAGTCAAAATAAAACACTTGAGGCATTATATTTATAGCCAACCAGTTGCATTTCAACAAAAACAAAAGTTTTAACTCCTCGGGTACGAGGAAAATAAATCTACTCATAAATTACATCTTTTGAGCATTGGGCCTCTATTGCCCGAGCACCATCCATCACGATGGGAAAGTACTGCTCGGGGCGCCTATGCTCATTCCCAGGAGGCGGAGGTCCGGTGGCTACTTCGGCTGGCTTGATCTTTGGCCAGTGCACCCTGATTTTTCCGAAGGCCATCCGAGTTCCCTCAATGCATACGGAGCGCTTCCAGGCATCGATCCGGGGAGTGGCGTCATACAGCCTCCGCACCAAACCAAATTAGCTGCTCGGCAGCGGCTCCGAAGGTCACAGCTTGACGTAGAGGTCCTTCATCGCCGGCTCCGCCATCCGATGCAACTCCATCAGCTGCTTCATTTGGTTGTTGAGGAGGGGAGGGTGTTCGGGCGCTTGAAACTGCGCCCAAAACAGCCTCTGCTCGGCGTGACCCTCCTGGGTGGCGAAGAACCTGGCTGCGTCAGCTGCACTCCTCGAGAGGTCCGCAAAGGCACCTGGGGAACGCCACACTCGCGTGAGCAAACTGAACCGGTTACCACCAAAGACACTTTGCAGCAAGTACGGCTTACCATCCGCAATGAGTTTCACTTGGCGGAGTTCCTCTTGGTAGATGCGCGCCTCCGTCCGCGCTTCCTTGGCCGCTGACCCCAGTGAGGTTAGCTCGGTGGCCTACTCTTTATTCTTCTGCTCAAGGGCCTCACATTTTGTGACGGCATCCTTGAGCTCTTGCTGCACTTCGGCCACTCTGGCCTCGTGCTTCTGGCTAGCGGTTCTCACCGTAGCCAGTTCGGCCGCCGACCTCTGCTCCCCCGCTTCCAGCTGAGCCTTCCTCAGCTCGGCCTTGAGGTTCTCGGCCTCCGTGGTAGCAGCTGCAATCATATTAGTTGACTCCGTTTAGGCTACTTACTCCAAACCTTACTCAACAAAAAACTGCTGTAATAGACACTCGTGCGGACTTGCCTTGCGCTTCGTCGAACCGCTTGTTCAGCAGGCCGAGGTCGTCCTCAGAGCTCTTGAGCTTTCGATTTAGCTCAGCCAACTCCTCGGCGTTGGCGGCCGTCGCCAAAGACGAAGCCTGCACAGCACTCTACGCACATTAGCATCCGAGTTATAGATTTTCGATCCACTTACCAGCTTTACTCAAGCCAGTCAGAGTCTCGGGGGCTACTGTGTATGAGGTTATGCGCTCACATAAAAGAAATTTTAAGGGAAAAAACATTACTTGGCCTACCTTGAAGCCTGTGAGAAGGCCATTGAAGGCCTCCTTCAGTCCGTTGTCCATGGACCGAAGACTTTGCAACACCGCGCCCATAAGGACACGGTGCTCTTCAGGGATAGAGGAGTTGGTTAAGGCATCCTCCATTTCGTCCAGCCACCCAGACGAAGCCCGTTCTGGGGCGGGCGGGGGTGGTGGGGGCACCTCAGCTCCTCCTCTCGACGAGTCTGGAATGCTTGACTCCGGGTACCTCGACGGCTCCGGGGCCGTTCTCGGAGAGAGCTCGGATCGTCCGGGCTCCTCCTCTTCATTTACCAGAGGGCTCCTCCCCTTGTGACGCCCCTGACTTAATCGTGCACTAATCATACACGCAATGCACACGATCAAGCCTAGGGACTCACTTGAAGATATCACAACACAACTCTACACAAAATAAAAGACATACAAGCTTTATATTACAAGCCAGGGGCCTCGAGGGCTCGAATACATAAGCTTGCGCATACAAGCGTCAGCGAAAGCATCAGATATCTGAGTACAGATATAAAAGTAAAATAGATAGGCCTTGAACAGGCGGGCAAAACAATGACAACGATCGAAAGAGGCAAGGCCTCCTGCCTGGGAGCCTCCTAAACTACTCCTGGTCGTCGGGGATCTCCACGTCCTAGTAGGCTCCACCGGAAGAGTAGTAGCGGTAGTCGGCGGTAGCAGCTGGCTCCTGGGATCCGTCATCTGGTCGCAGCAATCGGGTATGGGGGGAAAAGAGTAGCAAAGCAACCGTGAGTACTCATTCAAAGTTGTGACACCCTGGTTTTCGCTCCTTGTTTTTTTTCCTTCGCGGGATTTGACTCCCGTCTTTTTTCGATTTTTCTCCCGCTCTTGGGTATATGAAGATGGTCAATTAGCCTTGCCTTTCCTATCCAGCCAGAGACTCTCTCCAACTCAACCCTATCACCCAAAATATTTTCTCAGGATTTTGCCGCCGAAACCCTACCTTCCGAGTCACCGGAAGGGAAACCCTAATTCTTTCCGTTACAAAGGAACCCCAATTTCCTTTGATCTGTTGCCTCCCAAACATTTCCCAGTGATCATCCCTTATCTATAAACCCTGGATATGTAAAAATATTGCCAAGTCATGTGCAATATTTTTCATTTAAAATTAATTCCTATTCTGCTGTTTAAAGGAATTAAATCCAGGAACATATCTATTCATCTCCAAAGTTCATGAAAAATTGTGGAGATATTCTTTGTGATCATATTGAGCTCTCATAAAAATATTGGCCATAATTAAATAAGAGAAATTGGATTTTTCTATTTAAAGCCAATATTGCATTTTGCGCACTTTCCAAAGGAGCTACTATTTTGGTAGCCAGGAAAAATCCCAAATAATTTGTGGAGTTTCTCCTATCCATATATTCACCATTTCCATCAAAATCCCAAGTTCCATAGATCAAATTTTGAGCACAACATCCATTTCCAAATTCTGTCCAGATTTCCAGTTTGCAAAGTGCTTGCTCCCTTGATCTTTTTGGGCTGAAACTTTTCAGGATGGTTAACCATGATAAATAACCCCTGGATACGAAAAATCAGCCCAATACCTCTAGCCATTTCTCCACAGCAATTTTCCTAAGTTTCTGTCCAGTAGAAAGCTCTGTGAAGGAAGTACCATTTTGGTATTTCCAAATGAGCTGAAATTTTTCCAGTATCTCCATACACTCAAATCCCCTCACTCCACCAAAATTCAGCTCATTTCATTGAGCCAGATGAGTGCAACATCCTGATCTTGTTTCTGGACCAGATTTGTGCATTACAAAGGGAGTGTGTGCAAATCTTGTTCAATTGCCTCCAAATTTTCCAGCACCTAGTCCTTCCTACCCTATCTCATTGTGACAAAGTTTCAGCTCCCCACTCTCATCCTTTTCTTCAGAAACTTCCAGTCAATTTTGCTGTCAGAATCTTTTTCAGTAAGTTTCTCTCACCCTAGAGCTATCCAGTGAATTCCAGCCGCATCTCTCGCTTATTTGAGCTACGAGAGACTCGTTGGACAAGCCTGGACATGCTGGAGCCTTCCAGAGCAGCCCATGCACGTGGTGACTGCGTGGACAGCAGGCAGAAACGGCGCTCCGGGTGCTGTCCCCGTCGGCCAACTTGCTCCGGCTACTTCTGGCTTGTCCGAGCATGTCTCATGGCTCCGCGGCGTCCACCTGCCCCTCTCCAGACTATTCTCCCCTCTTCTTCCTTCCTCTGCACGCCACGGCGAGTGCCGCCGCGGTACTGCTCCGCCCGTGAGCGCCGTCGTCTTCCTCTCCGTTGGCTTCTTCCTCTCCCGAGCCGTCTCCTCCCTCTGATCTTCGTCAGGTCGGCACCTCTCGTCGCGCGCCACCTCGCCGGAGCTCCAGGAAGGAGATAAGCTCGCCACGGCTGCCGTCTTTGTCCACACGCCACGGCCGGGCTATAAATAGCCACGGCTCGAGCCTCCCCGAGCACCATCACCACCTCAGCCACCTCCCCTCTTCCTCCAGACCACCTCTTCACTCGCGCCCGGCCAATTACTTCGCCCGAGCACGGCAATTTCGCCGGAGCTCTACCTACTGCCTCCGCCTTCAAACCCCGCCTCCAGCCGTCCCCGGTGCCCGTGGAGTCCACCCCTAGAGTCGCCGTTCTCCGGCGACCTCGCCAGCACCCTTCCCCGGCTTCCCCGGCCACCGGAGTCCCTCCACTCGCCGGAGACGCCGCGGCTCTGCCGCCACTGCCGCACCCCATTTCGGCCATCCCCGGCCCCAACTCCACTGCCCATGGGCACGGGAGGGATCCGTGGACCCATCCCCACCGCCGCCTGATCTCGCCGTGCCCAGCCTTGCCAGAATCGACCGCGGCCGGCATCCTCTGTTCCAGCGGCAGGAGGATGAAGAAGACCCAGGCGGGCCCGGCCTGGCAGCGGCTCAGCGCCCTCCCTCCGTTATTTTTTAAAGTGGAGGCAGCGGTTGGGCCGGCCCAGTGGGCAATAGTGGCAGTGCATAGCGGCAGCAGCAGTCGCTCTCGGCCCAAAACAGCCCAGCCAACACAGTGTGCTTTATTCATTTTCCAGAAAAACTGTCAAGGGCCTCTGAGTACATATTTTATTTGCAGATGGGTCCTTGGCAGTCAAACTCCTCTAACTTTTTGCTCACAACTCTGATCGAGGTGAATCCAAAGCCCACTTCTTCAGTTCATCGAGCCCGTTCCGATGATACCACTTTCACCATGTCATAACTTTCTGAAAATGCCCATTTTACCCCTGCCCTATATCCAGCCTCCTCGAGAGGGAACCCTTTCCGACGAATTCTTCCGCGAGGTGATCGCATTTCTTCCGGAGTACTCCTTCACCCCCAGGCAAGCCGACCATCTGATATATGCCCTAAAGCATTGCTCTGTGTTATTCTTGCGTGTTTAAATTATTAAGTTTATGCTAGTATGTATGGTAGTGAGCTGTATGTGACGCCAGTGAACCCTTGCTTGCCTTTCTTTTATAATGGCACCACGCCTGTGTTCTGAGCTGCTTCTGGCCGTCCGGGGTGGATGCCGACTTTATATTTCTCTTTTCAACAACTGTCCCGTGCTCTGAGCTGCTTTTCGGCCGTCTCGGGCAGCTGTTCAATTTCTTTCTGTAGCGGTGACCCTATGCTCTGAGCTATTTTTCGGCCGTCTTAGGGAACCGCTACACTCTTTTTATCAACACCGTCTCATGCTCTGAGCTGCTTTTCGGCCGTCTTGAGACGGGGTTGAGTTATTCCGGTAACGCCCCAGATCTAAGTTGTAAAGACCGTTCTGGTGGCTACTGGTTTATTTGCCGGTTTCGAACAAGGGTTCAGATGGTTGTCACTTACAGCTAAAACTGGTAAAGTGATAACTTGCTATTTACATTACCTGCTAATGCTCATTACGTTGTTGCACTAATGACTCGCTGTGATATTTTATGAAGATAGGTTGTTATGTTTTCATAGTGGTTACAACATGCATTATTTTGACATGTGAAGTTCATAGTAATTTACTTTGATGAATAGTTACTGTCATGTTAAGTTGATCATGATAAATATCAATGATGGTTAAATGCTTGATAATATTAAACTTAGATGGTTAATCAAGAGCCACCTACCCGGACTTATCCGTGCAGCCACATTTGCTGGTATGGGACGGCCTTGACTTGGTCTAACTTTGTGCTCTTTTACCGGTACCACCAAAGAGGGAAGGTTATGTGCGCGCGCTACCCTGGCCCGGTAGGCGGCGATAACCTTGTGAGCCCAGTTGAGTTATTTGCCGGCGTCCCCGTTTGGGACAGTTTGTTTGGCCACGACGGTGGCAGGTGTCACGGGGTGACACAATGGCCACCCAGGACATGACCCTGGGAGGGTATGATTGTCGGTGGTACGGTAGAGGAGTCACGGGTTAGGCCAGTTTCGTTGGAACATCCTCGGTCCACCCGAATGGGAACATGTACTAAGTACGAGGCCGGGAGCTCCATGGTGTGCGTAAAGTGCGCAACCTCTGCAGAGTGTAAAATCTATTCGAATAGCCGCGTCCACGGTATTGGACAGTCCGCTTAGACCTCTCTAGTATGATCAACCGTAATAATGACAATAATGATGGAAGAACTTGTCTTATGATCGGAAGTACCGGTGGATTATGAGTATCTTGAGGGTTGTGGGACAACCTAGAAGAGAGTAAGTTGGTAATTGGTAACAGTAAGCCCAGTAAGCACTTTAAGATGATTAATACTGCCAGATGTTTAATCTTGCTAGATAATCCTGTCATAACCTGATAGTTAGTACTGTTAAGATAACAAATGCATGCTTGAATGCCATGGATTGCATTGCTTGGTGTATATGTTGGTTTGGTTTGCTTGCGAGTACATTCAAAAGTACTCAGCGGCCTTCAATGTGGCCAGGTTCACCTAAGGATTCGACGACCCCTAGCGAGGAGCCGGAGCGTTCGCGGGCTAGAAGAGTAACCCAGTCAGATCCCTGTGGATTGGAGCTGCACCAGGGCCAGGCTGCCTTAGATAGATTTTTTCCGCTGCCTTCACCCTTGTAAATATATCATGTAAGACTGATATATTTCATTAATAGAAAAGCTTGTGTTCATGATACTTGTTGTAAAAGCACATACCAGAGTGATTTTCCTGGGCTGGTATGTGCGGTGACTGTCTGACTACAGTGGTAATCAGGCGGGGCGCCACAACGGATGGTATCAGAGCCAGGCTGACAGTAGGTTACCCTAGCCAGACTTCATTGCCTCTTGATTAGTAGGAAGCCGAGATGGATTTCAGCCATTTTGCCAGACTGGCACGGCTACTATTGATCATAAGGCAACCCCCATAGGCTTTTGGCTCCATCAGACCCCAACTCTCGTGGCCTTTGCCTTCGGTGTGAAATGTTCGCACCAGGCAACGACCCGTGAGCCCTGAACCCCTAGGTAAACCAGATATCCCCACCTTGCTTGCTAACCATGGCACTTCTCTTCTCAAATCCAGTTTCCTTTGGGAAACGCCTATTCCATCTCTTCCCGACAACCCTAGGATCGTTGACTAAGCCACTTTGGCTATGGTCGTGCGTCGAGTTTGATGTTCCCTAAGGAAGTAGTAGGAGCTTGACCCCAATCGCTACCAGGAGCATTGTGTGGTTTTGCTTCTAAGCCCTTAGAGGTGCCTCGAGTGCGCTATAATAGTTATACTAGTGGATCTTTGGCCACGTATGTAAGGTCTGCAAAATTTGAATTTTATTTTCTTTTTGGTTTTTCGCGGTTCTTGTTTCTTTTCTCGGTTCCGTTCTTCCGCTCCGACTGGATCCATCGGCAAGAGCTACCAAAGAAGACCAGTATACAAACTGGATAATACCCAATAATACCAAGTCAGTAAGAGTCAAGCCAAGCCAATCACATGATATTCAGAGCATTATCACCGGATCTATCAAGAATGAAGAATGGGTCAGAAACAGACGTTGTGTGCAATAAACAAGGCCAGATTATACCTAAGGGAGTCTGCCACGGAATAGACTACATCAAGAGCAAATCATCCGGCCCTCGACACAAGGATTATTTCTGTCAGTAGGGGGAACCTTGAGTCTTTTCTCAGTGGACTCAGGAATCATTTATTATCCGCAGAAGGCATATTTCAAGAATGTGGATGTGCCGAAAGCCACAGCAAAACTCTGGTATGTTGATATAAATTTTAAAGCATATTCTGGAATTCTTCGATGTACATTCAAAATTTTCTGGGCATGATGAACAAGGTCTGCGAGAAATATGCATGAGTTCATGGCTGCCCAGAATCAATGAGAATTTCAAATACCTGGAAGCTTAGCCAAATTGAATGGAATTATCCGTCAACTATTCACTACCTGCAACACCTGGTTTGAATGCAAAGGGTATTCGGAATTAATTATCACCACAAAGTCTGCATCAGTTGTGCAACTTTTATAGCAACAATGGTCAGACCAGCAGAAGAACAAGCGGTGTGTATGACCAATGGGATATCTTCAGACTAGGCATGGCCTACACCAAGTTTTGGCTCCGCTATGGGTAAATTCCGGATACTTCGAAAGGAAGCCAGAATCGGCCACAGGACCGACCATGTGTCACAGTGAAAGACTTTTGGTACAAGGAACCCAGCCTTCCTCCGCAAGCTATTAAGAAGAGCTTGCGACGCAAAACTCCCAACCTTCCTCGCCACACCACTTGGTGAGAAAATCTTCTGGGGAACGGCATTCCTATCTTCCTCAGCCTGCTACTGCGTAAAGCTTCCAGCATAAGGCACCTGACCTTCCGCGGTAAGCCACATGAAGGAAAGCTTCTGGGGTACGATACCCAGCCTTCTTCAGCACGTTACCTGGATAGAAGCTTCGGGCATAAGGAATTCAGCATTCTTCAACATGCCATCATGCCCGCAACCATCTTGTCAGAAGCACGAACTAGTCTGGACACACGTCCGTCTCAGAGCTCAATTGATTATAAAAGGATTTATCCTACCTCGGCATATGTTGTGAGCATGCAGTCCAATGGATCAGTTCATGCGAGCCACTCATATACGGGAATGGCTGTGTTCAAAGAGACATTGGCCCCATAGATCAAAAAAGGATATGAACGCAGTAATCCCTACGAGATATGCAAGAGAAAATTGTGAATACGAGCCCAACAAGCTAGGATATGACCAAGGAACCATGATGGTAGGTCATGACTAGTTCCCCAAAAGGAACCCTCAAGAACAAGGAAGTCTTGAATAAACAATCTCCGCGATGGTCAATGAAGTAAAGCTTCATAGACAAGGTGATATTGCCAATTATTGTCGGATTCTTGCATATACCGCCACAACAATGAAGCCAGCATGTCATACCCATCATGAATCTAGGCCAACAACCAAGGCAAGAGGCTACGCTCCGAAAGATACACAGGATGCTAGCCATACTATGTTCAGCTCAGTGGTCATAACAAGGACTACAGCAGATATATATGGCAGAGCCACCTCAGAGATTACTGTCTATGATTACTTTGTGATCGTGCCCGACATTTCAGTTGGGAATCACCTGAGGACGAAGTCAGAATGCAAGAGACAGGAAGGAACACCTCGTACGGAACCCAGAGTCAGACTGAGCATTCTAAAAAGGCAGAAAGAAAGCCACCCTAGTCACTCAAGGACATACGAGCATGTGATTCCTGTATCCAGAAAGGATGTCTCGCCCTTGGCAGCCAGGGTACGGAGTATCGCAACAAAACCCGAAGCAGCTAGCTCCAGGCCATGGAAGTCAAACTATTTGTCGATACTACCGCTACCTACCAAGCAAAAAACTACCAGGACAAAAGGTACACCTGACGGGAAAGAGAAGGATTCGATACAGCTATTTGAGAAGACCACACCTGAGCCATCAGAAGAGGCAGATAAAAGGCCAGTGAATCGATGAAGACAAGACAGCTGATGGATCCAAGTAGTACATAGGTAAGTTTCCCCCTTAGCCGGGAGGTAAGCCCGGAAATCTCGAGGACGAGATTTTCTTAAGGGGGGTAGGTTTGTGACACCCTGGTTTTCGCTCCTTGTTTTTTTTTCCTTCGCGGGATTTGACTCCCGTCTTTTTTCGATTTTTCTCTCGCTCTTGGGTATATGAAGATGGTCATTTAGCCTTGCCTTTCCTATCCAGCCAGAGACTCTCTCCAACTCAACCCTATCACCCAAAATATTTTCTCAGGATTTTGCCGCCGAAACCCTACCTTCCGAGTCGCCGGAAGGGAAACCCTAATTCTTTCCGTTACAAAGGAACCCCAATTTCCTTTGATCTGTTGCCTCCCAAACTTTTCCCAGTGATCATCCCTTATCTATAAACCCTGGATATGTAAAAATATTGCCAAGTCATTTGCAATATTTTTCATTTAAAATTAATTTCTTTTCTGCTATTTAAAGGAATTAAATCCAGGAAAATATCTATTCATCTCCAAAGTTCATGAAAATTTGTGGAGATATTCTTTGTGATCATATTGAGCTCTCATAAAAATATTGGCCATAATTAAATAAGGGAAATTGCATTTTCCTATTTAAAGCCAATATTGCATTTTGGGCACTTTCCAAAGGAGCTAGTATTTTGGTAGCCAGAAAAAATCCCAAATAATTTGTGGAGTTTCTCCTATCCATATATTCACCATTTCCATCAAAATCCCAAGTTCCATAGATCAAATTTTGAGCACAACATCCATTTGCAAATTCTGTCCAGATTTCCAGTTTGCAAAGGAAGTGCTTGCTCCCTTGATCTTTTTGGGCTGTAACTTTTCAGGATGGTTAACCATGATAAATAACCCCTGGATACCAAAAATCAGCCCAATACCTCTAGCCATTTCTCCACAGCAATTTTCCTAAGTTTCTGTCCAGTAGAAAGCTCTGTGAAGGAAGTACCATTTTGGTATATCCAAATGAGCTGAAATTTTTCCAGTATCTCCATACACTCAAATCCCCACACTCCACCAAAATTCAGCTCATTTCATTGAGCCAGATGAGTGCAACATCCTGATCTTGTTTCTGGACCAGATTTGTGCATTACAAAGGGAGTGTGTGCAAATCTTGTTCAATTGCCTCCAAATTTTGCCAGCACCTAGTCCTTCCTACCCTATCTCATTGTGACAAAGTTTCAGCTCCCCACTCTCATCCTTTTCTTCAGAAACTTCCAGTCAATTTTGCTGTCAGAATCTTTTTCAGCAAGTTTCTCTCACCCTAGAGCTATCCAGTGAATTCCAGCCGCATCTCTCACTTATTTGAGCTACGAGAGACTCGTTGGACAAGCCTGGACATGCTGGAGCCTTCCAGAGCAGCCCATGCACGTGGTGACCGCGTGGACAGCAGGCAGAAACGGCGCTCCGGGTGCTGTCCCCGTCGGCCAGCTTGCTCCGGCTACTTCTGGCATGTCCGAGCATGTCTCATGGCTCCGCGGCGTCCACCTGCCCCTCTCCAGACTCTTCTCCCATCTTCTTCCTTCCTTTGCACGCCATGGCGAGTGCCGCCGCGGTACTGCTCTGCCCGTGAGCGCCGTCGTCTTCCTCTCCTTTGGCTTCTTCCTCTCCCGAGCCGTCTCCTCCCTTTGATCTTCGTCAGGTCGGCACCTCTCGTCGCCGGAGCTCCAGGAAGGAGATAAGCTCGCCACGGCTGCCGTCTTTGTCCGCACGCCACGGCCGGGCTATAAATAGCCACGGCTCGAGCCTCCCCGAGCACCATCACCACCTCAGCCACCTCCCCTCTTCCTCCAGACCACCTCTTCACTCGCGCCCGACCAATTACTTCGCCCGAGCATGGCAATTTCGCCGGAGCTCTACCTACTGCCTCCGCCTTCAAACCCCGCCTCCAGCCGTCCCCGGTGCCCGTGGAGTCCACCCCTAGAGTCGCCGTTCTCCGGCGACCTCGGTAGCACCCTTCCCCGGCTTCCCCGGCCACCGGAGTCCCTCCACTCGCCGGAGACTCCACAGCTCTGCCGCCACTGCCGCACCCCATTTCGGCCATCCCCGGCCCCAACTCCACTGCCCATGGGAGCGGGAGGGATCCGCGGACCCATCCCCACCGCCGCCTGATCTCGCCGTGCCCAGCCTCGCCGGAATCGACCGCGGCCGGCATCCTCTGTTCCAGCGGTAGGAGGATGAAGAAGACCCAGGCGGGCCCGGCCTGGCAGCAGCTCAGCGCCCTCCCTCCGTTTTTTTTGAAGTGGAGGCAGCGGTTGGGCCGGCCCAGTGGGCAACAGTGGCAGTGCACAGCGGCAGCAGCAGTCACTTTCGGCCCAAAACAGCCCAGCCAACACAGTATGCTTTATTCATTTTCCAGAAAAACTGTCAAGGGCCTCTGAGTAAATATTTTATTTGCAAATGGGTCACTGGCAGTCAAACTCCTCTAACTTTTTGCTCACAACTCCGATCGAGGTGAATCCAAAGCCCACTTCTTCAGTTCATCGAGCCCGTTCCGATGATACCACTTTCACCATGTCATAACTTTCTGAAAATGCCCATTTTACCCATGCCCTATATCCAGCCTCCTCGAGAGGGAACCCTTTCCGGCGAATTCTTCCGCGTGGTGATCGCATTTCTTCCGGAGTACTCCTTCACCCCCAGGCAAGCCGACCATCTGATATATGCCCTAAAGCATTGCTCTGTGTTATTCTTGCATGTCTAAATTATTAAGTTTATGCTAGTATGTATGGTAGTGAGCTGTATGTGACGCCAGTGAACCCTTGCTTGCCTTTCTTTGATAACGGCACCACGCCAGTGTTCTGAGCTGCTTCCGGCCATCCGGGGTGGATGCCGACTTTATATTTCTCTTTTCAACAACTGTCCCGTGCTCTGAGCTGCTTTTCGGCCGTCTCGGGCAGCTGTTGAATTTCTTTCTGTAGCGGTGACCCTATGCTCTGAGCTGTTTTTCGGCCGTCTTAGGGAACCTCTACACTCTTTTTATCAACACCGTCTCATGCTCTGAGCTGCTTTTCGGCCGTCTTGAGACGGGGTTGAGTTATTCCGGTAACGTCCCAGATCTGAGTTGTAAAGACCGTTCTGGTGGCTACTGGTTTATTTGCCGGTTTCTTACAAGGGTTCAGATGGTTGTCACTTACAGCTAAAACTGGTAAAGTGAAAACTTGCTATTTACATTACCTGCTAATGCTCATTACATTGTGGCACTAATGACTCGCTGTGATATTTTATGAAGATAGGTTGTTATGTTTTCATAGTGGTTACAACATGCATTATTTTGACATGTGAAGTTCATAGTAATTTACTTTGATGAATAGTTACTGTCATGTTAAGTTGATCATGATAAATATCAATGCTGGTTAAATGCTTGATAATATTAAACTTAGATGGTTGATCAAGAGCCACCTACCCGGACTTATCCGTGCAGCCACATTTGCTAGTATGGGACGGCCTTGACTTGGTCTAACTTTGTGCTCTTTTACCGGTACCACCAAAGAGGGAAGGTTATGTGCGCGCGCTACCCTGGCCCGGTAGGCGGCGATAACCTTGTGAGCCCAGTTGAGTTATTTGCCGGCGTCCCCGTTTGGGACAGTTTGTTTGGCCACGACGGTGGCAGGTGTCACGGGGTGACACAATGGCCACCCAGGACATGACCCTGGGAGGGTATGATTGTCGGTGGTACGGTAGAGGAGTCACGGGTTAGGCCAGTTTCGTTGGAACATCCTCGGTCCACCCGAATGGGAACATGTACTAAGTACGAGGCCGGGAGCTCCATGGTGTGGGTAAAGTGCGCAACCTCTGCAGAGTGTAAAATCTATTCGAATAGCCGCGTCCACGGTATTGGACAGTCCGCTTAGACCTCTCTAGTATGATCAACCGTAATAATGACAATAATGATGGAAGAACTTGTCTTATGATCGGAAGTACCGGTGGATTATGAGTATCTTGAGGGTTGTGGGACAACCCAGAAGAGAGAAAGTTGGTAATTGGTAACAGTAAGCCCAGTAAGCACTTTAAGATGATTAATACTGCCAGATGTTTAATCTTGCTAGATAATCCTATCATAACCTGATAGTTAGTACTGTTAAGATAACAAATGCATGCTTGAATGCCATGGATTGCATTGCTTGGTGTATATGTTGGTTTGGTTTGCTTGTGAGTACATTCAAAAGTACTCAGCGGCCTTCAATGTGGCCAGGTTCACCTAAGGATTCGATGACCCCTAGCGAGGAGCCGGAGCGTTCGCGGGCTAGAAGAGTAACCCAGTCAGATCCCTGTGGATTGGAGCCGCACCAGGGCCAGGCCGCCTTAGATAGATTTTTTCCGCTGCCTTCACCCTTGTAAATATATCATGTAAGACTGATATATTTCATTAATAGAAAAGCTTGTGTTCATGATACTTGTTGTAAAAGCGCATACCAGAGTGATTTTCCTGGGATGGTATGTGCGGTGACCGTCTGACTACAGTGGTAATCAGGCGGGGCGCCACAAAAGTACTCGCAAGACTGACATCAGATCTATGCTAGTTATGCATCGGTATCAAAGAAAAGCTGTATATGTGGATTGAACTGCAGAAATTCCAGAAGAGAGGGGAAAAGCCTAGCCTATCGAAGACTAACATCTTTAGCGGTCTTGCAGCATAAGAAGAATGCAGATCAGCATATTATAATTTAACAAGCATGTTGAAGCAAGCCCAGAGCTCCTTCCTCGACTCCCTGCGAGAAAGCAATCCCGGAGCTTCCAATTAATTAAAGTATCCAGTTCCAATAGTAATAGATCGGGATACAACACTGAGCGTCCTGTTACCGTGGACACGGCTATTCGAATAGATCACTTCCCTGCAGGGGTGCACTACTGTTACCCAACACGCTCGATTAGCTTTGGCTGGACACACTTGCATCGGGTCATGCCCGGCCTCGGGTAATCGACACGAAGCAGCGTCCTACCTAGGCTCAACAGAGAGGTCCCCGCCGGTCTACATCCTAAGAGCTCAGGGGTCTTGGGCCATCGCCCTGTGCCCTCCGGGTCGTTGCGTGCAGGGTGAAGCCAGGCACCACCCGTGTGCTGGATGGCGCCGGTCCGTCTCGGCCGTAATGCTGAACTGGACGTCTGACAGAGCTTTCGGGAGAAACGTACAACGTAGAAGGGCCCATACCCATTATCCCACGTGGTGGTAGTGCATATAGGGCCAACGACCCACTCAGATCAATACCCAAATCCGTTAGCGCATTATTAGGAGCTCGCGGTGACGATCAGTACTCCTATCGTCCCGTCTCGAGGAAGTGCAACAAGGGCCAGGCCCATCCCTCTCTAGGGCGGTCTCTGCCTGCCCGGCTGCGCCTCGTAATTATCTCGCGGGTGCCTCCAAGGTCAACCCGTCTTCCCAGGAGACTGTCGGGAGCTTAGGTCCACCTCTACCGGGGTGGTACCCCCTGTCCCTTCAGTCCCGCAGTAACAGTTCATGTGGGCAACACTTAAAGGTAACCGTGTGTCCTTGTCATCAAGGGGGGAATCCGAGGAATCACCCTCGATGGATTCCCACTTGAGGGGTTGCACGACAGAAGCTCTATCGGAAGTGGATGGAGAGGAATCACCCTCGGTAATCCACGTCCGACTAGCTATACTACAAAGGCATCGTCGGGAGTGAGTTAAGAGGTGTCACCCTCGTCACTCGAGGATAACTCTGTAGAGTCGAACAGTTTAGGGGGTGTGCGTTGCTGTGTTGGTCTCAGCCCATTGATCACATCGATCGGGGCATTAATAACTAAGCGGGGCAACCAAATCAAAGGAGAGGGGTCACCGATGGATTATCAGTCAAACTATACTAAATATCTCGGATAACAGGCAGGTATCTATAACAGTTACAAAAATAGGCTATGCAGCAGAATAGGATAAAACAAATGCAGTAGCAAATTCTAATGCAAGCGGGAGGGAGAAAGAATAGGTGATATAGGCATGCTCAAGGGGGTTTATCTTGCCTAGTTGCTCTGCAGAAAAGGACGGGTCGTCGGGGACGTAGTCGATCACAGTGGCAGCATCGGTCTCGGAGTCTACCGGAGAGAAGAGGGGGAAGAAACAGTAAATACAAAGCACACAGATGTAACACAGATGCACGACATGACAATACGCAAGGCTAGGGGTGACCTATCGCAGTACTACACGTTACCGGCGAAGGGGGAAAACATCCGGGAAAGTTTTCCCGAAGTTTGGTATTTTCGGACAGACGAAACGAAGGGGGACGGTTCCATGTTCAGCATGCTAGGGGCATGTGACAGATGAACGGAGTGCATATTCGGAATCGTCATATTTTTCTGATCGTTTTTCATATATAAATTATTTTAATCCGAGTTATGGTTTATTTTATATGATTTTTCAAAGTTTTAATCATTTTCTTAAATTAATTTAATTATTTAAATTAGAATTATCCGAAACAGTGTTTGATGACGTCAGCAGAATGTCATGCTGACGTCAGCAGTCAACTGTGACCGTTGACTGGTCAAACTGACATGTGGGTCCCGCCTGTGAGTGACTGTTTAGACTAATTAGGGTTAATTAAACTAATTACAGATTAATTAGTTTAATTATTTAATTAGTTTAATTAAACAGAATTAATTAAGTTAATTAAGTTAATTAATTAATTAATTATTTAGTTTAATTCTTTTTACTTATTTATTTTTATTTATTTATTTTCTTTATTTTTCTTTTTCATTTTCGTTTTAAACAAATATAGGGGCGGGCCCCAGCGGTCAGCGTGACAGGCCGGACATGTCCGGGCGTCCACATGCCCGCGGGGCGAGGCAGAGGCGGCAGCGTTGCGAGCGGGAGAGGCCACGGGCGGCGGCGACGGACGGCGACGGGGAGAGGGGCGGCGAGGCGCGAGGAGGCCGTCGGGGAAGGGGACGAGGAGGAGACGGCGACGGCGGCGGCGAGCGACGGCGGCGGCGTCGACGGGCGGCGGCAGCGGTGACGGGGACGAGGGGAGGGGATCGGGGCTAGGGTTAGGGTTTCGGTGGTGGGTGGCCTTAATAGGCCAGGGCGAGTGGGGTTGGGCCGGCCTGGCTGGGCCGAGGCCCAGTCGGGCCAGGGGTTTTTTCATTTTTTTAGTCTCTATTTTGCAAAACGTATAGCCCCAATTTGAATTTTAAAAAACATGTGACTTAGCTCATTAAATTCAGTGAAATATTTAGCACTGTTATAAAAAGGTTTGGAGGTCACATAATTTCATTACAATTTTAATTAAATAAAAAGGTATTAAATACGGCTGTTTAGGTTCTGTTTTATGATGTTAGGGTAATTTAACTAATTCAAAAAATGTTGATTACATTTTTATAATTGCCTATGGGTTATTTGCAAAATTATGAACTATTTTGTTCTACTGTTTGGATAACTTTTAATTTTGACTTTGTTTAAAATTTGAATTTGAATTTGGATTATTCTCTAATTGTTTTTATAATGCTTAATGATGATGACTTGGCATGATTAATTGGCATAACTACTGTTAGTAATCTGGGGATGTCACACCCCTCCTGGTCTTCGGTGGCCGAGGTACGCACCTCGGCCATAATGGTGTCACCCCCTCCCCCTGTGTGCGGCAAGGGAGGGGTCCTTCTCGACAGAACCTCCTCGGCCTCCTCGACAATCGGAGGAGGCGAGGCGCGCGACTCGGTGCCGCTCTCCGCCAGCGCGGCCGGTGGAGAATCCCCCTCCGAGACTCAATCGGTGGGGAGGTCGCGCGGCGGGCTGCAGTATTGAAAGCAGAAGCACAGTTAATAGCAGACTTAGCTCGGCTGAAGGTGCACAGGCGAATCTTAAAGACACGTACCTTTGGGCCAGCGGTTTGACCCTTGGGGCCCTCCGAGGAACCTCTTCGGAGGCCTCAGAGTCCTCGGCAGAAGCCGAGCTATTGCCGGACAAGGCCACCTTGGCCCTGCACGGTCTTTTGGGGGCAGGATGAGGCGGCTCCTCCTCGGCGTCCTTGGACGCCGCCCTTTTCTTAGTTCGGGAGGAATCACTTTCCTCCCCCTCCTCTCCTTGCTCCCTCCCCTCCTCTTCTGCGGAGGGAGCATGGGTGTCCCCGAATCTAGAGTCCGGGGGTCCTCGGGAACGGAGGCCCTCTCTGGCCTCCCTCTTCTTTTCCTTCTTCTTCTCCTTCCTCTCCGGCGCCTCGTACGGCTCCACGGCCAGCATGGCCGTCAGCAAGGGCGTCCTGGGGCCCTTGATACGTCTCCAATGTATCTATAATTTTTGATTGTTCCATGCTGTTATAATATCAATCTTGAATGTTTTTATAATCATTTACAACAATTTTATATCATTTTTGGAGACTAACCTATTAACCTAGTGCCCAGTGCCAGTTGCTGTTTTCTGCCCTATTTTTGTTTCACAGAAAATCAATATCAAACGAAGTCCAATTACAGTGAAACTTTTTGGAGATTTTTCTTGGGCAAGAAGAATACCAGAAGCTTCGAGGGGACGCCAGAAGACCTTGGTGGGCCCCACGAGCCACCAGGGCGCGCCTGGGGGGGCAGGCGCACCCTGGTGCCTCGTGGGCCCCACCAAGCTCCGTTTGACCTAATTCCAGCACTATAAATTCCAGAAAAATCAGAAACCCTCAGGGGAGTCCACGAAATACTTTTTACACCGCCGCAAGCTTCTGTTCCAGAGAGATCCCATCTGGGGTCCTTCTCCGGTAATCTGCCAGAGGAGGAATCGATCACGGAGGGGCTCTACATCAACCTTGCTGCCTCTCCGATAATGCATGAGTAGTTTACCACAGACCTTCGGGTCCATAGGCAGTAGCTAGATGGCTTTTTCTCTCTTTTTGATGTTCAATACAATGTTCTCCTTGATGTTCCTGGAGATCTATCCGATGTAATCTTTCTTTGCGGTGTGTTTGTTGGGATCCGATGAATTGTGAGTTTATGATCAGATTATCCATGAAATTATTTGAGTCTTTGCTGCACTCTTTTATGCATGATTATTATAGCCTCGTATTTCTTCTCCGATCTATTGATTTGGTTTGGCCAACTAAGTTTATTTATCTTGCCATGGGAAGAGGTGCTTTGTAGTGGGTTCGATCTTGCGGTGCTCAATCCCAGTGACAGAAAGGGACATGACACATATGTATCGTTGCTACTAAGGGTAAAAATATGGGATCTATTCATTGGGTTTATTAATTCGTGAGTTTGTCTTGTCTACATCATGTCATCGTTCTTAAGGCATTACTCCGTTCTTTATTGGACTTAATACACTAGATGCATGCTGGATAGCGGTCGATATGTGGAGTAATAGTAGTAGATGCAGGCAGGAGTCGGTCTACTAATCTTGGACGTGATGCCTATATACATGATCATTGCCTTGGATATCGTCATGATTATTTGCTTTTCTATCAATTTCCCAAGAGTAATTTGTCTACCCACCGTATGCTATTTTCTCGAGAGAAGCCTCTAGTGAAATCTATGGCCCCTGGGTCTATCAAAATCATATTACTAAAACCCTAAAAATATTGCTGCCATTTTATTTTATTTATTTTATTTTGTATTTTTGCTACAATCTATCAAATACAATTTAATCTTGCAATCTTACCGCCAAGGGATTGACAACCTCTTGTTTGCGTTGGGTGCAAGGATTTGTTGTTTGTGTGCAGGTACTGCTTACTAGGTGTTGTGTGATTCTCCTACTGGTTCGATAACCTTGGTTTCATAATTGAGGGAAATACTTATCTCTACTGTGCTGCATCATCCCTTCCTCTTTGGGGAAATTCCAACGCAAGCTACAAGTAGCAGGAAGAATTTCTGGCGCCGTTGCCGGGGAGACATCATCAACATTTATCAAGTACCTTTGCACAAACTCTCATCTCCTTGCATTTACTTTATTTGCCATTTGCCTCTCATTTTCATCTCCCCCACTTCTAAAAGGTTTTTACAAAAATACAAAAATATTTTCCGTTTGCCTTCTTCTCGTTTGCTTGTTTGCCTGTTTGCTTGCTTGAAGTTGTTATCATGGCTGATTTTCGTATGGAAAAAAATGAGGATGGCAAGACCCCTAAAATTGAAATTTCTACCAATCTTGATACCAAAACTTTTGTGTTGGGACATGGGAATGTTATAGGAAAAAGTGTCATCCTAGAATTCTTTAATTGCGTTGGGACTTTGGCTTTTGATGATGCACCTATACTTAAAGAAACTAAGAGTTATGTCGATGCTATTTCTGCACTTGTTCTTAAACTTGAAAGAAGATTTATTCGCACCCATCCTACCTTGCAAAGATTGTTTTATGAGTTGCCGGTGATAAAAAACCCTAGAGCTAAGAAAATAGCTACCCTTGTCCTCATGAATGAATTTGATCACATAGTGCGGGAAGCTAGGGAGATCTTTGATTTCTATGGTATGAGCAGTGAAAAACCGGTAATAGATGAGATCCTTTATGATAGAGATTACTTGTTGAGATATTTGTTTCACAATGACCACATCTTTGATGAGAATACTAAAAAAGAAGTCCCTCCGCTAAATATGATCCAACAAATTTTCAATAGTGTTAATAGTCAATATTCTTGGATTGTAGCCAGAAATCAAGAGGGATTTGCGGATGGGCAACTTGCTAATTCTAAAATCTCTATGAATGATGTGTTTCATATTACCTTCGAAAAGCCTCCTGACGAGGACATATCTTTGGATAAGAAAACCAAAGATGACAATACTTGAAATTATGCGTTATGCCTAGCTAGGGGCATAAAACAATAGCGCTTGTTGGGAGGCAACCCAATGAATAAAATAAATTTTTGTTATAAGTTTATGTTATGGTGTGTTTTTACTGTCATGCTACTGGTATGATAGTGTTTTTATGATTTTAATTAGTGTTTGTTCCAAGTAAAGCCTTTAGGATGATTTGGAAGATAGTATAATTGATTCTGTTTGAAAACAGAAAGTTTTGCGTCCAGTGCTGGATTTTTTTTTTCACTGTTACGTCAGAACCTTCTGAATTTTTTACACGGTATTCATATATGAATTTTCCACGTTGCCCTAATTTTTCAGAGTTTTTAGAGTTGCAGAAGTATGACCATAATTCAGATCTCTACAGACTGTTCTGTTTTTGACAGATTCTGTTTTTGATGCACTACTTGCTTGTTTTGATGAATCTATGGATTGTATCGGGGGGTATAAGCCATGGTGAAGTTAGAGTACAGTAGATTTAATGCAAAAATAAAATATGAATGGGTTTGCAACAGTACTTATAGTAGTGATTTGTTTTGTTATACTAACGGATCTCACGAAGGTTTTGTTGAGTTTTGTGTGATTGAAGTTTTCAAGTTTTGGGTGAGATCACGATGGATGAAGGAATACGGAGTAGCAAAAGCCTAAGCTTAGGGATGCCTGAGGCACCCCAAGGTAATATTCAAGGAAGACTCAAGCGTCTAAGCTTGGGGATGCCCCGGAAGGCATCCCCTCTTTATTCTACCGACCATCAGTAATTTTACTTGGAGCTATATTTTTATTCGTCACATGATATGGGTTTTGCTTGGAGCGTCTTGTATGATATGAGTCTTTGCTTTGTTTGCTTTTTAGTTTGTCACAATCATCTTTGCTTCACACACCTATTTTGAGAGAGCCACACGTTATCATCATAATTTGTAGAATACTCTATGTGCTTCACTTAAATTTTTTGAGCTAGGCAGTTGCTCTTGTGCTTCACTTAAATCTTTTTGAGCACGGTGGTAGCTGCAATTTTGTAGAAATAAACTCTCATGCTTCACTTATATTATTTTGAGAGTTGATTGAAATTTTGTAGAAATAAATTCTCATGCTTCACTTATATCATTTTGAGAATTGACTTGATTAAAATTTTGAAGAAATGAATTCTCATACTTCACTTATATTATTTTGAGAATTGTTAAGATTGAAATTTTGAAGAAATGAATTCTCATGCTTCACTTATATTATTTTGAGAATTGTTAAGATTGAAATTTTGAAGAAATATTTGCACTCTCATGCTTCACTTAAATCTTTTTGTGAGATGATGATAGTAACGGTAATTTGCACATGTTATGCAATTGGTCCCAAAGTGATGAATATTCAAGAGGGATATAGATAAAAACTTTCATATAGATCATTGGATATGACAAGTGTGATTCCTTGCAATAGTTTTGCGATATGGAAATGATGATATGTGATGCCATGTTAGTGAGTAATTGTGCTTAAGTAAGAATATTAGTGTTAAGGTTTGTGATTCCCTATGCAAGCACGTTAAGTCAATAGTTATGCAATGAAGTTATGTCCTACTATGGTGCATTATTCGGTGTTAGTTATGTTCAATGCATGTTTATGACAGTTTTCGTTTTTTGGTTGGTTGCTTCTCAATCTTTTGCTAGCCTTCATTTGTACTAAGCGGAAATACTGCTTGTGCATCCAAAATCCTTAAAACCAGTTTTGCCTTATGAGTCCACTATATATAGCTATGTGCGGTATTCCAATGCCGTTCCAAGTAAATTTGCGTGTGCCAACTCTAAATTTCAAAATAATTTTTCTGTTTTGTGTGCCCGTACCACTCATGAAGCGGAAGGGGGTAGCCAATATCTTCCATGCTAGGTGTGTTATTCTCACGATGAGTGTTTATTCACTTGTCATTGCACGAGAGTGTGGCGGTAATAGGGATGCCCAGTCCCGAAATGTGAAATGAAATGAAATGAAAAATCTTATGTGATCACAATAATAAATTCCTTGGAAAGTGATGGTATGGAGGGCACCCGTGGATACGGCTAGCCATGGATTGTGAAAGAATTGGTGGAAAGGAATAAACTTTATTTTCTGTTTGGGAACCGCCTATGATGTATGTAGCATGGAAGATATTGGGAATTCTCATTCGTTTTCGTTGACAGGAAAAGCATGCCTCCCAAAATATTTTTTTATCTCTTTAATTTGAGCTTTGAGCTCTGGCACATTTGACAAATCTCTGCTTCCCTCTGTGAAGGGCCTATCTATTTACTTTTATGCAATTTTTTATTTTTCTTGAGTCTCCATCTTCTCTTACAAAAGCACCAACTAGAGAACACTATTTTCATACTTGTGCATTGGTTGTAGCTAATATTTGAGTGTGTTTCATGAATGGATCAATGATTGAGCATAATGGGCTAGGGATAACTTTCTTTAGCGTTGATATTTTGAAAGACATGGTTGCTTGTTAGTATGCTTGAGTATCTATGTTTTCATGTCAAATTATAGACTATTGCTTTAAATCATATAAGTCCAATGCCCATGCTACAAAAAAGAAAATAATATGTGATAAATATGTTAGGCAGCATTCCACATCAAAAATTCTGTTTTTATCATTTACCTACTCGAGGACGAGCAGGAATTAAGCTTGGGGATGCTAATACGTCTCCAACGTATCTATAATTTTTTATTGTTCCATGCTGTTATAAAATCAATCTTGGATGTATTTATATTCATTTACAGCAATTTTATGTCATTTTTGGAGACTAACCTATTAACCTAGTGCCCAGTGCCAGTTGTTGTTTTCTGCCCTGTTTTTGTTTCACAGAAAATCAATATCAAACGAAGTCCAAATACAGTGAAACTTTTTGGAGATTTTTTCTTGGGCAAGAAGAATACCAGAAGCTTCGAGGGGAGGCCAGAAGACCTTGGTGGGCCCCACGAGCCACCAGGGCGCGCCTGGGGGGGCAGGCGCGCCCTGGTGCCTCGTGGGCCCCACCAAGCTCCGTTTGACCAAATTCCGTTACTATAAATTCCAGAAAAATCAGAAACCCTCAGGGGAGTCCACGAAATACTTTTTACGCCGCCGCAAGCTTCTGTTCCAGAGAGATCCTATCTGGGGTCCTTCTCCGGTAATCTGCCGGAGGGGGAATCGATCACGGAGGGGCTCTACATCAACCTTGCTGCCTCTCCGATGATGCGTGAGTAGTTTACCACAGACCTTCGGGTCCATAGGCAGTAGCTAGATGGCTTCTTCTCTCTTTTTGATGTTCAATACAATGTTCTCCTTGATGTTCTTGGAGATCTATCCGATGTAATCTTTCTTTGCGGTGTGTTTGTTGGGATCCGATGAATTGCGAGTTTATGATCAGATTATCCATGAAATTATTTGAGTCTTTGCTGCACTCTTTTATGCATGATTATTATAGCCTCGTATTTCTTCTCCGATCTATTGATTTGGTTTGGCCAACTAAGTTGATTTATCTTGCCATGGTAAGAGGTGCTTTGTAGTGGGTTCGATCTTGCGGTGCTCAATCCTAGTGACAGAAAGGGACATGACACGTATGCATCATTGCTACTAAGGGTAAAAAGATGGGATCTATTAATTGGGTTTATTAATTCGTGAGTTTGTCTTGTCTACATCATGTCATCGTTCTTAAGGCATTACTCTGTTCTTTATTGGACTTAATACACTAGATGCATGCTGGATAGCGGTCGATGTGTGGAGTAATAGTAGTAGATGCAGGCAGGAGTCGGTCTACTAATCTTGGACGTGCTGCCTATATACATGATCATTGCCTTGGATATCGTCATGATTATTTGCTTTTCTATCAATTGCCCAACAGTAATTTGTCTACCCACCGTATGCTATTTTCTTGAGAGGAGCCTCTAGTGAAATCTATGTCCCCTAGGTCTATCAAAATCATATTACTAAAACCCTAAAAATATTGCTGCCATTTTCTTTTATTTATTTTATTTTGTATTTTTGCTACAATCTATCAAATACAATTTAATCTTGCAATCTTACCGCCAAGGGATTGACAACCTCTTGTTTGCGTTGGGTGCAAGGATTTGTTGTTTGTGTGCAGGTACTGCTTACTAGGTGTTGTGTGATTCTCCTACTGGTTTGATAACCTTGGTTTCATAATTGAGGGAAATACTTATCTTTACTGTGCTGCATCATCCCTTCCTCTTCGGGGAAATACCAATGCAAGCTACAACTAGCAGCCCTCTGGCAGCGGGGCCGGGCTGTTGATCCGCTCGGCCTTCTTCAGCCAGCTCTGCGGATGAGAAATTAGAAAGTTCAGTACCTTATCAAAAGGGGAATAATCCGAATACAAGAGTAACACTTAACCTACCTCTCGAGGGGGGTTTGCGGCGTCAAGGCCGATGTCTTCCTCCTCGGCCGGCCAGTCCTTCTGCATCTTGAACAGCACCTTCCACAGCTGAGCATGGGAAGTGCGGTAGAAACTAAGCACGGTGGCGGGGTCCTCGGGCTTGTAGGCCCACATGGGGGAAGCCCAGTCCTGGAAGGGGAGGATACGGCGGCAGAGCATAATCTGGATCACGTTGGGTAGCTCGACTCCCTGCTCTATCATCTTTGATATCCGGCTCTGCAGCAGCGCCACCTCCTTGTTTGACCCCCAGTCGAGGCCTTTCTTGGTCCATGAGACCAGCCTTGTGGGGGGGCCGGATCGGAAGGCAGGAATCGCCCCCAATCCGCGCTCCTTGGCTCCGTGATGTAGAACCACTCCTTCTGCCAGATCTTGACGGTCTCGATGAAGGTCCCTTCTGGCCACTCCACCCGGGGAAGCTTGCTGACCATCGCTCCCCCGCAGTCCGCCTGTTGGCCGTCAACAATCTTCAGCTTGACGTTGAAGATCTTCAGCCACAGGCCGAAGTGTGGTCGGACCCGAAGAAAGGCCTCACAGATGATGATGAAGGCCGCGATGTTCAGGAAGGAGTTTGGGGCAAGATCATGGAAATCGAGCCCGTAGAAAAACATGAGGCCCCTGACGAAGGGATGGAGGGGAAACCCCAAACCTCGAATGAAGTGGGGGAAGAACACCACCCTCTCGCCCTGCCGTGGCGTGGGGATGACCTGGCCCGCCTCTGGAGCGTGGTGGGCGACGTTGGCTGGGAGATAGCCCGCGCTCTTCAGCTCCAAGATGGCGTTCTCGGTGACGATGGAAGCTTCCCACTTGCCCTTGGACCCGGAACCGGCCATTGCTGGATTGAACATGTGGCTGGAGAGGTTCTTGGAAGGGAGAGCAGATCTGGGCGCTGGAGCTCGAGAAATTGGGAGGGCGACGGCGAAGTAAGAGGTGAGAGCGTGCGCAGGAAATGGAGGCTGCTCCCCTTTTATGGGCTGTAAAACCTAAGGTCCCTTTACAGGCTTCACCGTTTCCCCGTGTAATCGTGCCATTATGCGTGCGTGGGATGGAGCAAATTATTGATCATATCCCTTGAAAATAGGGCACGATCTCCACATCGATGGGACGCGCCAATGCAGGAACTGCCTCGAACCGCGAATCGAGTTTTCATAAACCAACTCGCGGTCGTGGCGGGCTGTGACCCTTCGGTAAAAGTTGTTAGATGGGGTCACTGTTCACATCAATGCGACTAGCCTTCGGGGCTAAGTTATTGGTACACCTCGGCGACCGAAGTATAGTTCGGGGAAGGTGCGGGTGAGCAACACTTGAGAACTTGATTCGGAGGGGATGCAGACTTGACACAAGAATCACGGAAGGGAAGGAACTGGTCCACAAAGCTGATGGTGTTCGGCATATACCTCGGCTTCGAAGACTAGTTCGGGGGCTACTGAGGGTGTCCCGGACTAGGGGGTACTCGGGCTGCCGGCCTATCTCTCATAGGCCGGACTAGTGGGCCGCTCTTACTCGTCAAAGGAAGGCCGGATTGCGGGCGACCCCGTGCACCAGAAGGAAACCTCCGAAGACTTGGAATCTCCTCCAAGAAATAATTATTGGCACGTTTATCCGCTGATGGCAACCGACCATATGTAACCCTGGGTCCCTCTGGTGTCTATATAAACCAGGGGGTTTAGTCCGTAGGGGGGAATCATCATAACCACTTAGGGTTTAGCCCATCCGATCTCGAGGTAGATCAACTCTGTAACCTTCATACTATCACATCAATACAATCTAGCAGGACGTAGGGTTTTCCCTCTTCGAGAGGGCCCGAACCTGGGTAAATCGCTGTCTCTACGATACCTGTTACTCATTGATCCCAAGATCCACAGTTCGGACCCCCTACCCGAGGTCTGCCGGTTTTGGTACCGACATAGTAGGAGTGCCATTGCAACCTTGCTGTCGCGGCACATGATCAGCAGCGGGCTGTCGTGGCGGAGGTGGTGCCTGAGGATCTGGAACTTGATTGACAGGAGTCTTGCCATGTGGTCGCCATTACCCTGAGTCATCGACGCCGCCCGGAGTTGCGCTGCGCCTATTATGTGACGGGCGCGGCGTTTGTCCCGACGCAGCATCTCTAGATGCCGGCGCGACGGGATCTTGACTTGCACTAGTCCGGGCATTGTTACCCCGGTGGCTGCGCTCGTCGACGCTGCGAGGAGGAGGAAGATGTCCATCCGCTCTGCCCACGCCATCGCGGCTTTGCTCACCAGAGTGTCGAGGAGGTTGGTCGCCTCCAGCGCCTCTGCCTTCTGCTCTGATCACGGTGGGCATGGCGACTGTGCCGGTCGTCCCAACCGCGGCGTCCGCACCGCCCGCATTGGCTACGCCACCTACGCTGCTTGCGGACACATGCGAAGGAACCTTGGAAGTGGAAGGAGCCGTCATCGTAATGGCATTCTTCTTGGGAGCCATCGACGACGAGGAAGATGGTGATGAAGCTGATGAAACTGACGCGCAATCTGCTGATTCAGGTTCGCGCAAGCGATCCCCCTACATGGTGCGCCAAAGATGGCGTGCTTACGACCATCTATGGGGCCATCTAGCCCCTTCGTGGTTCGACTAGGGAGATCGACGAGCACAAAGAGTAGAACCAGCAGAGAACGCAAGGGATTTTACCCAGGTTCGGGCCACCGTGAGGTGTAAAACCCTACTCCTGCTTTGGTGTATTGGATGTGTATGAACACAAGTACAAGGACCTCTTCCCCGGCAAGGTGCGGAAGAAGCAGCTACGCATGCAAGTTGCGCAAAGGATCGATCCTTGTAAATGTTGCCCTAGCCCTCTTTTTATAGATCAAGGGGTCACCACAGTGGATAAACAGTCATTACAAGTCGACTAGATAGCAAACAGTGCTATCATACCTAACTCTGCCTGTTTAGGACAAAAGCAATAAATGCTCCATTAGGTGTCATGTAGAGAAGTAGCCCCGGCAAGGTTTCAGCACCACTCGCCCAGCTAACTCCTATTAGCTTGACATGCCTTCTGGACGGGTGTCATTAAAGGCAAATCTCCTTCCAGCGCGCAGACACGTGCCCGACAAATCTCAACTAACTGCCTGCGGGCTCGACACCTCATCGATTAGCGACTAGCTGCTCGATGATGTGGAACGCTACCAGCTAGCGAGAGCTTGCCGGCACGGAGCTTGCCGGGCCTTCACATTGCCGGCTCAACCTTGCCGGCAAAGGTTATCTTTAGTGTATAATTTGGTGCTTTGTCTTGGCTTTCTCCCCAATGGCTTCTGCAACTGGGTTTTGAATCTTGCTCTTGGTAATTTCCGGCAAACCTGGCCAGCAGGGAAGCTGCTACTGTCTGTGCATAAGTCAGGGTATAAAATACCCATATTTTATACACCGACAACTAACGTCTTATCGCCCAATAAACAAATCAAATGTCCCACTTGTGCACATGCAAGAAAATGGAGAAGGGCAGATGGTTAGTTCATAGGAGTAGTACTTATTTTTATTTTATTTTAGTGAAGGAGGATCACCCCTGACCTCTAGAAGCCTCCAAACTTTGCAAGATTTTCCCCAGTACAGCTACCAACGTCTGGATTATTAGTCTCATCTTATTTTGGGTCAACGATGGACAAACATACTACTCCTACTACTCCAATGACATTACGTAGTAGGAGTATTTGAGTAGCATGTCACACATTTTTTTTGTTGGATTCGTATTTGAATATGTTTTCCAATGACATTATATTGGTCGCATAATTTTATTAGTTATATTAAGGGCCAAAATATGACACAAAATACAAGGGGTACTAGTAAACGAGTACGGTTTTTGAGACGGCTTGAATGCAAATAAAGTAGATGGTAGCGGTTCCCGATGAACGGCCATTGATGTTTAACCTCCTTCAATTCGCATGCTGAGGGAAGTAGTACTACTAAATGGGAGAAGCGGCATGCAGCCAGCAACCTAGCACCATGGGCGTGTTTGGTTGGGTCGCTCGCAATTTTCATTTGGCCTCGTGTAACCACCATTGCATCGCGTCGTCGTGGCCTTGATTCTTACTGTATTGCATTCTCATTCTAGCTGATAAAGACGTGTGTGATCCCTTGCTCACCTTTTGCATGATGGCTTATAAAAAGTGTTACACTTCACAACTTCAAAACGAGAAACTGGAACACGTACAGTCCCGTTCACGTCGCACCCGAGACGGTCATTCCAGCCAGCCGCCCAACGCACAGTGGCTAGGCATATCACTTACATGTGGGACCGCATGCAAGGAAAGCGATGATGGCCGAAATTGGCAAAACTCCCCCGCTTATCGCGCGGGAAAAGCCCAGCACTAGCGTTTTTAATCGTTATTTCTAATTTTTGAGGGAAAATCATTATTTCTATCTATCGGTCACGCCAAGGAGCAGAACCAAATGTTACAACTTAGAAGTTCAAAAGGAAAAGCATGTCGTGTTCGCGTCGCACCCCCACACAGATGTTGCGGCATGGCGCTCAAGGGGGAACGCGCGATGTCTTGCATTTTCACTTACAAGTGGGGCCGCAGTTGAGCAAACCGACTATCGGCAAACCCCCACCCCGCCCGCCGCGCGATGGTTGAGTTAGAGAAACGAGGAGCGAGAAGAGATAGATGTAGAACGGACTCCAAGAAATATAGTGTCAGATGGGACTCATGGTGGTGGCGTGTGCCGTACTCCTGGACGTGAATGCTTGTTCTGGCCCATGCCACCCCACTATATCGAGGTGCTGGTTACATAGAGCGAGGCTAGAGTGAGCACATTAGTATCTCTCCTGGAGTACAGTACCACTAGTAGTAGTACTAGTTTTATTAACATATGGCCCACCTCACACTGTCGCCAAATTTCCTGGAGTCCGTGCTCGGCCCTCCTCTCTCTCTCCTCAGCGGGTAAGCAGATGCGCGGAGTGTGCCAATCGTCGGTTTGCTAACATTCGGTCCCACATGTCAGTGAAAAGGCAAGACGATGCACAATCGTTGGGTGAGCGGCATGCCTGACCCACCATGTGTGGTGCGACGGGACAGGCTAGAGGTTTAGGAAGATGATCCCGCCGTCCGTTTTTCATCCAACGGCCCAAGCCAAATTGACTGGCCACAAAAAATATGCAGGCGACTGTCATCTAGCCATGCAACAAAAAATATTCAGGCGACCAATCATAAATTAAGTTTATAACATGCATATGCAAATATGCCATTTATTACATACAACAAGTCAGCAACGCACAACCACAACGAGGATACATTCTAAATACTAAAGTTTTTATCACACAACAAATAAAAAGCAATGAAATGAACTTCAGTTCAACCAATCCTCCGCGTTGGAAACGCTTGCTTTGAACCATAAGTGAAACTCTGGGTAGGGCCAGCTATTGCCAACATCGAGAGCAATGCAAGACCCACCATCCACACAGAAGCGGCCTATATTAGGAGTATGGAAATTGTGATAGCCAGCGTAGGGAATTATACTAATGTGCGAGGTATAGATACAGTTGCTTCTCATAAATGGTAACATTGTGCCAACAGCCGCCTGTAGCACCCCAAAATATTTTCTTTGGATTGTCAAATCTTTTCTTTAAAATAAAATACTTTGAATTATTATGGCCTTTTTCTTCTTCTACTAATTCTGTTCTGAAAATCATTTTTAATTTTTAATTGGGTTTCAAAATTTTAAATGGTTCTGTTTTGGATGGTTTATTAATTGAGTAATTATTTTTGAAAGATCAAAAATATTTTTATTTAGAAAGGTTTTGGATAATTAAAAAATTTCCATGGGAATGGCCATTTCACTCCTTTCTAGCACTCCTAAATTCTTCCAATAATTTTTCTATCACTTCTAAATAATCCCTCAAGTCATTCTCACATTCTAGGACAGTGTCCAATACTTTTCCTCTCCACAAAAATATTTCTCTTATTTTAAATAAATTCCAAAGTTGGAATTTATATTTATCCTAGTTTCTTTGGTTTACAAAGGAACCATATTTTCTATAATTCTTCTGCACCCACAAAAATTATCCTAGCTACTAGGCAGTACCCACAACCCATTTCACCAAAAACTTTGGGTTCCACAGTTCAAAATTTTCAAAATCTATCCAGTTCAAATTTGGACCAGATTCAAACTTCCTGATCAAAACTCAATTTCAATAGCTCCAAAAATTCTGAAACTTTGTCAGACTCTCTTATATGCTTCAACACCTCACCACAAAAATTGTCACAAATTCCTAAAATCCCAAGCACCCTCTAGCATTTCATCATACATGTGGTGTGCACACTGTTCACTGTCGATAAAATTCAGTTAACTGAATTTGTTCAGAGAGAGGGAGAAGCGTCGCCGTGCATTGCACTCCATCGCCTCCCCTTCTCCTCCACGCCTCCTCTGGCCATTAATGGGACGCCGTGACCCCTCTGGTCAGTGGCTCACCGCCGACGACACAGTAACCGGCCAGTGCACCTGCCACTGACCTTAGCCGCGGCGGCCGAACAGATCGGCTCGACCACGGCTGTCTTCACTCCTCTCTGTTGCTCTCCCAACCTACCTCTCTCTCGATGCGGCATCTCCTCCGCATCATCGCCACACCGCCCAAGCCCACTGGGGCCCGCTGTCAGTCGCCGGAGTTGAACGGCGCCCGCCATGTCCGTATGCGAGCCTCGCCATGGATAAGGCCGAGTGCTCGATCTCGTCCACGCTAAACCTTCTGGAGTGCTCCACCGGCCTCATCAACACCGCACCGCCCTTGACCACCGCCCCTAGCTACCTCGTCGGCCGGATTAACTCCGGTGTAATCTGCACCCGCCTCGGCCATCCTCGGATCGCCTATAAAAGGCCCTCCCGAGCTCCGTTCTAAGCATCCACGACCCACACACATCCCCAATCGAACTTCCCCGCACTCCCTCGACCTCGAGCAGGTCATCTTCTTCCTCTCCGACCACCAGATCCGCCGCGGCACCCGAGAAGCTCCCGTCGCCGTTAGGCCATCTCCACCCTCCAAAATCCACCAGTCGTCATCTCTTGCTCCCTCTCATCGATTCCGCGCTTCAATTCCACAACCGGAGCGCTCCCCGGCGAGATCCAATCTCACCCAACGCCGCCGTCCGCCAGAGACGACCTCGCCGTCGTTCTGGTGCTCGCCGGCGACCACCACCGCCACCCACCAACGTGGAAGTCCACCTAGAGCACGTTCCAACCATCGCCACCCTTTGGAACCCCGACGATCGTTGCCGGTGATCGCCGCTTCCCTTCTGTACACGCGCGCGAGCGCGTTCAAATTTGAACCTGACGGGTGGACCCCACCCGTCAGTGTTTTCTTTTTTTCTGGTTTTAAACCGAAAGCGTATTTTGCTCTGTTACGCTTTCTGCGCTGGAAAGCGCATTTTCGCCCGAGGCGTTTTCTGTTTAAACCGCACAGGGACCTGCAGTTTTGCAGAAAAGCCCCTGGTTTTAAAAGTTTAATAACTTTTTAACCACAACTCTGTTTGAGTTGATTCTTTTTCTGAAATTTTTATTTTCCACTCTAGTTTTTTTAGTATTTATTTGAAAATATTTTGAGATACTTTTTGGTACTGTTGCAAAAAATTTAATTTTAATTTGAATTTGAATTTTCCAGAAAACGAAGAGTGGGACTTTGGCGGGAATTTCGAGGGATCACTTTCTGACTACTTTGAGCAAGGCAAGCATTTTGAACTTGGGATATGGTAAATTGCATGCATGGTTGCATCGGTTTGGAGTTGCATCGTATGTGTAGTATATCACAAGTACATGCATGCATGGTCATATCAACTTTGCATTACTTGCCTTCCACTCAAGTATCTGAGATGGAGGAAAGCTGTGAGAACCCAGGAGTGCAGCTCCTGTCTTGGACGTGCTGGTGAGCACGGTCACGTTATGACACGACGGTGTCACCGTGGCATGTGAGACATGCCAGTCATAGTAACAACACCTCCTGAGTTGACCTAGATCGAGTCTTGTTTTGTCATACCTAGCTAAATACCGTGCTGCCACGGGTCTTCCCGCGAGGGAAGTACGGTTTAGTAAGTTGCTAACCCCTGTCCGTGTACACACCACCTAGAGGGCCATGATGAGAGTTTCCACAGCCATGGACTAATGCCAGTCATCTGGTCAGGGGGCATGGGTGTATCCGGCAGGGCCGAAAGGGGGGCACCCCTTGTAATCCGCGTGTATGAATAGTGATCCCATGCTAGTCGAGACGATGGTCTCCCTGACTTGGAGTTTTTCTTGAATGATGCTTTGGGTGATTCATGGCATCTGGAAAGTTAATCTGGTGTGTACTGGTCAGGCGTGTTTTCAACCCAAAGACCGTAATGGGAATTAGTCAGTATCATGGTGCTGGCTAAAGAAATCTCATACATGTGGGTAAAGAGTACACCCTCTGCAGAGATATATCTATTCGAATAGCCGTGTTCACAGTCAAGGATGTTAGCTGGGAAGGGTCAAGTGTCGGTCCCGGTGTCGGTCTTCGGAGGAAATAATAAAATTGAGCATGAATTATTTTGCAGGATAATTATTGCCACTATTGATAGTGTCATGAATATTATTGATGATATGAAGATTATTATGGACAAACCCTATCATTTTATTTTATTTTCTGAGTGTCTCATGGGCTGGCTAGACTACCCGGGCACTCAGTTTTCTTTTCTTTTCTGAGTGTCTCATGGGCTGGCTAGACTACCCGGGCACTCAGTTTTATTTTCTTTTCTGAGTATCTCATGGGCTGGCTAGACTACCCGGATACTCATTTATTTTCAAGACCTCTCGAGGCGTCACTTTTAGACACCCGTTTGGCATTTCTTTTGGATTCTCAGGCGGTCCTATCTCGCCCGATTCTCCAGGTTATATTTTCTTTTGGATTCTCGGGTGGTCCTGTCTCGCCCGATTCTCCACGTTATATTTTTATCTCTTTTGGATTCTCGGGCGGTCCTGTCTTGCCCGATTCTCCACATTATATTTTTTTCTCTTTTGGATTCTCGGCCGGTCCTGTCTTGCTCGATTTTCCATTAAATTTCTTTGTTTGTCACTAATATTTTATTTACTAATTCTTCTGCACATGCTAACATTTATCCTGCCATGATTTAATTTCAGCCAACATATGCATATCATTTAATCCAGCATGAGCATATGCATTCAGTATATCTTTCGTTCATAATGTTTGCGAGTACATTCCAACGTACTCACAGGCTTGTCCCTGGCTTGTTAATTTGGCCAGACCTGGAGGAAGACGAGCTTGTGGAAGAATATTGCGCTAGCGAGCCCGACGCTTAGAGGTCTCCCAGTCAGTCAACCTGTGATCTTGGAGTCTACCACATGTATCATCCGCTGTGTTTCCGCTACGCCAATAAAATAGCCAAGCCTCACACTGACGCTTGACTTTATTTTATTGTACCCGTGTTGTACAACCACCACACCACTGTGTTATTCCACCACCGTAGTATGTTGGCAAGTTGTAATAATTTGTTGAGCACTCTGGCTCAACCCTGTGTAATATTATGTATGTACTGGATATCTATATCAAGGAAGTCCACCAGTTGTTCTGATCTTGGGGCTGGTGTGACTTGAGGCTATTCTGTGATTTATTCCAGAAATGGGCCTGACAAACGTTGGTATCAGAGCCAGGCTGACTGTAGGAAACCCTAGGCACGATCGCTAGCACTCGAGTCAGTACTAACATTTTTAGCATGCATCTCAGGCATGTATAACCAAATCTTGCATGTATAATTAATCCTGCTTGTATAATTAAATCTGCATGTGTATTATAACCTGCTACGTCCATGCACTTACATTTTTGGGAGGGAAATTATTTTCAGTCTTTTCAAAATTTATTTCCTTCCTTTTTATATTTTCTTTTCTCATCGGTGTTACACAAATACCCCAGAAAGAAAATGCATCATCCCTGGACACGTTCCATGCCCAGTCCGCCAGAGGACAACTTTGCACAGATGGGAAATAATTTCACACAAGGACAGACAAGTCAGCAGAGCAATGACTCAGCATTTTCACAAGTATGCCGTCTGTATGAACAAAGCCAGCAGCAGCACCAGGAAATGATGCAGCACTTAATAAATATGGGAAATCACCAAGGACAGCATCAGCACAGATCAAAATTATCTGAGCTCCAAAGGACCAATCCAACTGTATTTTCTCACACAGACAAACCTCTGGAGGCAGACGATTGGCTGCGTGATATGGAAAGGAAATTGGTTATAGCTCAGTGTACGGACCAGGAAAAAGTGCTATATGCTCCGCACTATTTTTCTGGGACAGCAGCATCATGGTGGGAAAATATATGCCACACTCATCCCAATGGAGCAGATATGACATGGGAACAGTTCAAGGAAAGTTTTCGCGGAGCACATATCCCCAACAGTATTATGAAATTGAAGAAAAGGGAATTTGAGGATCTCAAGCAATGAGGTACCACGGTAACTCAGTACCTGGACCAGTTTACTCAGCTGGCCTGGTACGCAAACGATGAATACATGACAGAAAGCAAAAAGATGGAAAAATTTCTCGACGGACTTGTTCCATCTCTGAAGTGCCAATTGGTGGTCCACACCTTTCCAGATTTCAAGACACTGGTAGACAAGGCGATTATACTGGAAAACGAGCACCGCAACATGAATGAAATTCGCAAAAGCCGTATGACCCAGTCAGTACAGGTTTGCAACAACAGGCCCCGGAATGAATTTCAGAGGCCTGTGGCACCCCGACCAATAGTTCCAACACCACGACCGCAACAGAGTCACAGCACCTTCAACAACAGGACCAAGGACGCAACATTCTGTCCAGGCATCACTTGTTATGCCTGTGGAGAAGAGGGGCATTATGCCAGGCAATGCCCAAAGCAGGGAAATAATGTCCAGAAGCCCAACAACAATGGCCGCGGTACAAACGCAGCCCCACGACACAACAACCCCAACAACAATCAAAGAAAGGGATGGGTGAATCACGTGACATTTGAGGAAGCGCAGAATGCACCGGACATCGTGTTTGGTACGTTCCCTGTCAACACAATTAATGCTACAGTCTTATTTTATTCTGGAGCTTCCCATTCATGCATTTCCAAAAGATTTGCTTCGGAGAATCAGTTTTCTTTTTCGCCTTTGCAAAATTCAATGGTTATTCAGTCCCCAGGATCGAAGGAAAGCACACAATGGTACTGCAAGGATGTGAATATTGAAATCAAAGGAATGAAGTTTCTAGCCAATCTCATTGTACTGGAAGCAGTCGATCTGGACATTATTTTGGGAATGGACTGATTGACCACAAATAAAGGCTTCATAGACTGCTACAACCGTACAGTGACTCTCACTAATTGTCAAGGGAAGACAATAAAATTTGGTACAAGCACGATTTCTACTTCACAGGGAAAATTAAATCAAGTGGATAGGATAGAGTTAAGCAAGGTTTCGGTGGTATGCGAATACCCCGATGTATTTCCGGAGGAGCTACCAGGCATGCCACCTGATCGTGAAATTGAGTTCGTTATTGAACTAGCACCCGGGACGGCACCCATTTACAAGAAGCCTTATCGAATGGCTCTGACAGAATTGGTTGAGCTGAAGAAACAAATTAAGGAATTAATGGAAAAAGGTTATGTTTGATCCAGCTCATCACCATGGGGATCACCGGTTTTATTTGCTAAGACAAAGGATGGGACCCTAAGGTTATGTATTGATTACAGGGCACTCAATATGGTTACCATCAAAAATAAATATCCATTGCCAAGAATCAATGACCTGTTCGACCAACTGGCAGAAGCCAAGGTTTTCTCAAAAATAGACCTGAGATCAGGCTACCATCAATTAAGAATCCGATCATTAGATATACCCAAGACTGCCTTTACCACCAGATACGGATTATATGAGTTCACAGTGATGCCTTTCGGATTAACCAACGCTCCTGCTTATTTTGTACACCTCATGAACAAAGTCTTCATGAAATATTTGGTCAAGTTCGTGGTTGTGTTCATCGATGATATACTTATTTATTCCAAGACGCCAGAAGGACATGAGCAACATCTTCGGATAGTCCTGGAAGAATTACGGAAAAATCAACTATATGCCAAATTCAGTAAGTGTGAATTTTGGTTACGAGAAGTTGATTTTCTGGGACACGTACTGACACATGATGGAATAGCAGTGGACCCGAGTAAGGTAAAGGATGTCTTAGGGTGGAAGAAACCCACCAACATGACTGAGGTCAGGAGTTTTCTCGGTTTGGCTGGCTACTACCGATGATTTATCGAAGGATTCTCTACCATAGGCAAACCCATGACTCAGCTACTCAAGAAAGATAAAAATTTTGAATGGACCGAAGCTTGCGAGAAAAGTTTCCAGGAATTAAAGAAGAGATTAACCACAGCACCTGTTCTGATCGTGCCAGATGTGCACAAGAATTTTGAAATATATTGTGACGCTTCCAGGAAGGGACTTGGATGTGTATTAATGCAAGAAGGAAAGGTCGTGGCATATGCTTCAAGACAGCTACGACGACCCAAAGAAAATTACCCTACCCATGATTTGGAGTTAGCAGCACTCATACACACACTCAAGGAATGGCGACATTACCTTCTTGGTAATCGATGTGAGATATACACGGATCATAAAAGCCTCAAGTATATCTTCACCCAGCCAGAATTAAATTTGCGATAGCGTCGATGGCTTGAGTTAATTAAGGATTATGATGTGGGAATTCATTACCACCCGGGTAAAGCAAATGTTGTGGCAGACGCCCTCAGCCGAAATCCATGCACCGACAGTGACAGTGTGCAATTCTCACAGCACGAGTTCAACCAGGAATTTGCCAAACTTAATATGGTTCTAGTCGCAGAAGGAACCATTGCCCGTTAAGAAGTGAAATCAACACTGGAGGATCAGATCAAAGAAGCTCAGAAAGGACACCCCAGTATTGAGGGAATTAAAAGGAAGGTAAATTTAGGCAAGGCATCTGAATTTACCATTGATAGTTAGGGAATCCTATGGTACGGCAAAAGGTTATGCGTACCCAATAAGGAAGAGCTAAAGCAACAAATTTTGGCAGAAGCTCATACCACCCCGTACTCCATCCACCCAGGAGGAACCAAGATGTACAAGGATCTACAGGAGAATTTTTGGTGGCACGGGATGAAAAGGGACATAGCTGTATATGTCGCACGGTGTGACTCATGTCAGCGTATAAAAGCAGAACACCAGAGGCCAGCAGGATTATTTCAGCCGCTCAGAGTGCTTGAATGGAAATGGGATGAAATAGGAATGGATTTTATTGTGGGATTACCAAGGTCACGACACGGGAATGATGCTATCTGGGTTATAACAGATTTATTAACCAAGGTGGCACATTTCATTCCGGTAAAAACCACATACTCAACACAGAGGCTTGCCAGGTTATATCTCTCCCGAATTGTTTGCTTACACGAAGTACCCAAGACCATAGTCTCTAACAGAGGCATTCAGTTTGTCTCTAGGTTTTGGGATCACCTGCAGCAGGCCTTAGGGACCCAACTGGCATTCAGCACAGCATATCACCCACAGACAGGGGGACAGACTGAATGGGTGAATCAAATATTGGAGGACATGCTGAGAGCATGTGTACTTACTTATGGAGTCAGCTGGGAAGATAGTTTGCCATATGCAGAATTCTCTTATAACAACAGTTATCAAGCCAGTTTAAAAATGTCACCCTTCGAAGCCCTATACGGACGAAGGTGCCGTACCCCACTCAATTGGTCTGAGACCGGAGATAGCCGAATCTTCGGCCCGGAGGTTCTCAAAGAGGCAGAAGTAAAAGTGAAACTTATCCGAGACGGACTGGAAGCAGCTCAGAGCTGTCAGAAGAGCTACTACGATCAGAAGCACCGTCAGATCAGTTTTGAACCCGATGAATACGTATATCTCAGGGTATCCCCAATGAGGGGACTACAGAGATTTAAAGTCAAAGGAAAATTGGCACCGAGGTTTATTGGACCATTCAGAATAATTGCAAGGAGAGGCAAGGTTGCCTACCAACTGGAGCTACCAGCAGAATTATCAGATGTTCATGATGTATTTCATGTGTCACAACTAAGGAGATGTGTCAGTAACCCAGAAAAGCAAGTCCAACATCAAGACCTGGATATCCAACCAGATCTTACATATAGGGAACGTCCTATAAAGATTTTGGAGGAGTCTAATAAAGATTTTGGAGGAGTCTGAACGGAGAACCCGACAGAGCGTGATAAAATTTTACAAAGTTCAGTGGAGTAATCACACCGAGGAAGAAGCAACATGGGAAAGAGAGGATCACCTGAGGACTGAATATCCGTACCTGTTTGAGGGACAGCTGAAATCTCGGGGAAGAGATTTTTCTTAAGGGGGGTAGGTGTTGTAACACCCCAAAATATCTTCTTTGGATTTTCATATCTTTTCTTTAAAATAAAATACTTTGAATTATTATGGCCTTTTTCTTCTTCTGCTTCTTCTGTTCTGAAAATCATTTTTAATTTTTAATTGGGTTTCAAAATTTTAAATGGTTCTGTTTTGGATGGTTTATTAATTGAGTAATTATTTTTGAAAGATCAAAAATATTTTTATTTAGAAAGGTTTTGGATAATTAAAAAATTTCCATGGGAATGGCCATTTCACTCCTTTCTAGCACTCCTAAATTCTTCCAATAATTTTTCTGTCACTTCTAAATTATCCCTCAAGTCATTCTCACATTCTAGGACAGTGTCCAAAACTTTTCCTCCCCACAAAAATAATTCTCTCATTTTAAATAAATTCCAAAGTTGGAATTTATATTTATCCTAGTTTCTTTCGTTTACAAAAGAACCATATTTTCTATAATTCTTCTGCACCCACAAAAATTATCCTATCTACTAGGCAGTACCCACAACCCATTTCACCAAAAACTTTGGGTTCCACAGTTCAAAATTTTCAAAATCTATCCAGTTCAAATTTGGACCATATTCAAACTTCCTGATCAAAACTCAATTTAAATAGCTCCAAAACTTCTGAAACTTTGCCAGACTCTCTTATGTGCTTCAACACCTCACCACAAAAATTATCACAAATTCCTAAAATCCCTGGCATCCTCTGGCATTTCATCATACATGTGGTGTGCACACTGTTCACTGTCGATAAAATCCAGTTAACTGAATTATTTCAAAGAGAGGGAGAAGCGTCGCCGTGCACTGCACTCCATCGCCTCCCCTTCTCCTCCACGCCTCCTCTGGCCATTAATGGGACGTTGTGACCCCTCTGGTCACTGGCTCACCGCCGACGACACAGGAACCGGCTGGTGCACCTGCCACTGAGCTTAGCCGCGGCGGCCGAACGGATCGGCTCGACCACGGCCGTCTTCACTCCTCTCTGCTGCTCTCCCAACCTACCTCTCTCTCCACGCGGCATCTCCTCCGCATCATCACCACACCGCCCAAGCCCTCTGGGGCCCGCTGTCAGTCACCGGAGTTGAACGGCGCCCGCCATGGCCGTACTCGAGCCTCGCCATGGATAAGGCCGCAGTGCTCGATCTCGTCCACGCTAAAGCTTCTGGAGTGCTCCACCGGCCTCATCAACACCACACCGCCCTTGACCACCGCCCCTAGCTACCTCGTCGGCCGGATTAACTCCGGCGTAATCTGCACCCGCCTCGGCCATCCTCGGATTGCCTATAAAAGGCCCTCCCGAGCTCCGTTCTAAGCATCCAAGACCGACACACATCCCCAATCGAACTCCCCCGCACTCCCTCGACCTCGAGGAGGTCGTCTTCTTCCTCTCTGACCACCAGATCCACCGCGGCACCCGAGAAGCTCCCGTCGCCGTTAGGCTATCTCCACCCTCCAAAATCCACCAGTCGTCATCTCTTGCTCCCTCTCATCGATTCTGCGCTTCAATTCCACAACCGGAGCCCTCCCCGGCGAGATCCAATCTCACCCGACGCCGCCGTCCGCCGGAGACGACCTTGCCGTCAATCTGGTGCTCGCCGGTGACCACCACCGCCACCCACCGACGTAGAAGTCCACCCAGAGCACGTTCCGACCATCGCCACCCTTTGGAACCCCGGCGATCGTTGCTGCTGATCGCCACTTCCCTTCTGTACACGCGCGCGAGCGCTTTCAAATTTGAACTTGACGGGTGGACCCCACCCGTCAGCGTTTTCTTTTTTTCTGGTTTTAAACCGAATGCGTATTTTGCTCTGTTACGCTTTCTACGCTGGAAAGCGCATTTTCGCCCGAGGCGTTTTCTGTTTAAACCGCACAGGGACCTACAGTTTTGCAGAAAAGCCCCTGGTTTTAAAAGTTTAATAACTTTTTAACCACAACTCTGTTTCAGTTGATTCTTTTTTTGAAATTCTTATTTTTTACTCTAGTTTTTTTTAGTATTTATTTGAAAATATTTTGAGACACTTTTTTGGTACTGTTGCAAAATTTTGACTTTGAATTTTCTAGAAAACGAAGAGGGGGACTTTGCCGGGAATTTCGAGGGATCACTTTCTGACTACTTTGAGCAAGGCAAGCATTTTGAACTTGGGATATGGTGAATTGCATGAATGGTTACATCAGTTTGGAGTTGCATCGTATGTGTAGTATATCACAAGTGCATGCATGCATGGTCATATCAACTTTGCATTACTTGCCTTCCACTCAGGTATCTGACATGGAGGAAAGCTGTGAGAACCCAGGAGTGCAGCTCCTGTATTGGATGTGCTGGTGAGCACGGTCACGTTATGACACGATGGTGTCACCGTGGCATGTGAGACATGCCAGTCATAATAACAACACCTCCTGAGTCAACCTAGATCGAGTCTTGTTCCGTCATACCTACCTAAATACCGTGCTGCCACGGGTCTTCCCACGAGGGAAGTACGGTTTAGTAAGTTGCTAACCCCTGTCCGTGTACACACCACCAAGAGGGCAATGATGAGGGTTTCCACGGCCATGGACTAATGCCAGTCATCTGGTCAGGGGGCATGGGTGTATCCGGCTGGGCCGAGAGGGGGGCACCCCTTGTAATCCGCGCATATGAATAGTGATCCCATGCTAGTCGAGACGATGGTCTCCCCGACTTAGAGTTTTTCTTGAACGATGCTTTGGGTGATTCCTGGCATCCGGAAAGTTAATCTGGTGTGTGCTGGTTCGGCGTGTTTTCAACCCAAAGACCGTAATGGGAATTAGTCAGTATCATGGTGCTGGCTAAAGAAATCTCATACACGTGGGTAAAGAGTACACCCTCTGCAGAGATATATCTATTCGAATAGCCGTGTCCGCGGTCAAGGACGTTAGCTGGGAAGGGTCAAGTGTCAGTCCCGGTGTCGGTCTTCGGAGGAAATAATTAAATTGAGCATGAATTATTTTGCTGGATAATTATTGCCACTATTGATAGTGTCATGAATATTATTGATGATATGAAGATTATTATGGACTAACCCTGTCATTTTATTTTATTTTCTGAGTGTCCCATGGGCTGGCTAGACTACTCGGGCACTCAGTTTTATTTTCTTTTCTGAGTGTCTCATTGGCTGGCTAGACTACCCGGGCACTCAGTTTTATTTTCTTTTCTGAGTGTCTCATGGGCTGGCTAGACTACTCGGGCACTCAGTTTTATTTTCTTTTCTGAGTGTCTCATGGGCTGGCTAGACTACCCGTGCACTCAGTTTTATTTTCTTTTCTGAGTGTCTCATGGGCTGGCTAGACTACCCGGGCACTCGGTTTTATTTTCTTTTCTGGGTATCTCATGGGCTAGCTAGACTACCCGGATACTCATTTAGTTTCAAGACCTCTCGAGGCGTCAGTTTGAGACACCCGTTTGGCATTTCTTTTGGATTCTCGGGCGGTCCTGTCTCGCCTGATTCTCCAGGTTATATTTTCTTTTGGATTCTCGGGTGGTCCTGTCTCGCCCGATTCTCCACCTTATATTTTTTTTCTCTTTTGGATTCTCGGGCGGTCGTGTCTCGCCCGATTTTCCATTAACTTTCTTTGTTTGTCACTAATATTTTATTTACTAATTCTTCTGCACATGCTAACATTTATCCTGCCATGATTTAATTTCAGCGAACATATGCATATCATTTAATCCAGCATGAGCATATGCATTCGGTATATCTTTCGTTCATAATGTTTGCGAGTACATTCCAAAGTACTCACTGGCTTGTCCCTGGCTTGTTAATTTGGCCAGACCTAGAGGAAGACGAGCTTGTGGAAGAAGATTGCGCTAGCGAGCCCGACGCTTAGAGGTGTCCCAGTCAGTCAACCTGTGATCTTGGAGTCTACCACATGTATCATCCGCTATGTTTCCGCTACGCCAATAAAATAGCCAAGCCTCACACTGAGGCTTGACTTTATTTTATTGTACCCGTGTTGTACCACCACCACACCATTGTGTTATTCCACCACCATAGTATGCAAGTTATAATAATTTGTTGAGCACTCTGGCTCAACCCTGTGTAATATTATGTATGTACTGGATATCTATATCAAGGAAGTCAACCAGTTGTTCTGATCTTGGGGCTGGTGTGACTTGAGGCTATTCTGTGATTTATTCCAGAAATGGGCCTGACACCGCCGGATCGCCTTTCACCATAATTGGATAGTTTAGTCCAAGGAAAAGCGAGTATTCTCCAAAACTATCAATATTGAACCAGGGAGAAGGTTCTGGCGCTAGCACACTAGTATCCATTTCGAATACCCTGCAACGGATGTTGGAACGGGTCCGGAGATGACTGCGACCATGGTAGACAACACATGTTTCCTCTGTAACATCACCAGTGCCCTGTATACAGACAAGAAGAGGTGATCCATCGGAATAAGTAGCTAGGCGCCACTGAGTAGGTAGGTACTGCGCATCTTCATGCTCGTGATCATCACCATCGTCATGTCCCCCTTGGTTATAAAAGTTTCCAAGTATCAGTGGGGGGATGTTGACAGGACCTTGGAAACACAAGAAGGTTAATTAGTACGGGACCCCACAAAAAAAGGTTAATTAGTACAGGGATAACTGGCATGCATGGTGAATGAAACAATTATAATTACGGTGGAAGACAAACAACGTACTGAAACAATCAGGATCCCGTGCAAAAACAATGACAGAAGTGGTGGCAGCAAACACAAGACGATCGTATTGAATTGCATCACAGTACACATGCATGCCCAGAAACTGGTTTTCAAGCAATATCCATTGAGGCACAGAAGTAAGGACGGCAACAAGCTTGTCGAAGATAGCGACAACATAATAGTTCGCATAACTCCAAGAGCGATTGGGAACTCGACAAATTGCTATCTTATGTAGACGACAGTCACAATGATCGTATTTGAACATACGTAGAGTATCGGTGTGCTCAACCTTAGGGCAGTCTGAGATTTTTGGAAGTGGAATCCGGTGACGAGTGTACACATTCACAAGCTCCCGCTCGCAGTTGTCCCCAATATAAACAACCCAATCTCCATTTGTGCCTGCCCAGGCCTTATGCTGAAGCGATGGCATCTTAACATCACATGGATCATTATTGTCAAGTGGCATCAACTTGCACAAGGTGAGCCTTCCGTCGTCCCTGTGCCAGCGAGCAGGGTCATAGCGAAGAAGATAGGGGAGATCAAACCGCTCTTGAACCCTTGGGTTGTTTGTAATGATCTTATTTGTTGAGTCGAGAATGTTCTTGAACGAACCTGCCATGCTAGCCGCGGTGATGACGTTGCACCGATCAATGATTTCCTCCACCGCGTCATCTGTCAGATTGGGGCAAGAATAACGGGGTCGGGTCCTGCTACTTTCCTCCATCGAGAAGACGAACAATGGCAGAAGGAAGAGTCAAGGCAAATGGAGGGAGGAAGAGCGTGCGACAGTAGTTCCAACTCCCAAATAGAGAGGGAAAGGGGAAGAGGCGGTGGACAGTTGCCACGGTACAAGAAGAGGTGAGTGGGGAGCGGACGGTTGCCACAGTACAGGAAGAGGCGACCCGGCCTACACGTTCGTTCGGAAATTATACAAAAGGACTCGTCGTCTTCTCACTGACATGTTGGAACGGGACCCTCTCCAGATCTAAAAAAAGATGACGGTGGCCCAGCGATAGTGTTTTTAATCATTGTTTCTAGTTTTTGAGGGAAACTTGTTATATTTGTATCTATCGGTCGCGCCAAGGAGCAGAACCAAATGTTACAACTTACAAGTTCAAAAGGACCCCCACACGGTTCGCGTCGTACCCCATCACGGTTGGTCTGGCACGCCACTCAAGTGGGAACGCATGCTCTCTTGCATTTTGACTAACAAGTGGGACCACAGTTCAGCAAACCAACTATCGGCAAACCAACTTGTCCATGCTCCCATGATACCGGCTTCTGAGAGACCTTGGATTTGAGATCGAATGCTCGCATGCCGAGATTCTAGACCTGTGCATAAATATCAGATCCTAGTGGGCTTTTTTGCAAACTTGCAGGAGCTCAGCATGCAACCGTTCGATCAAAAGGCCGTATCATGGGAGCATGGGCAGCTTCGTGTCACCTGAAACTCCCCCCCAGCCGCCGCGCGATGGTTGAGTTAGAGAAACAAGGAGAGAGAAGAGCTAGGTGTAGCACGGAATCCAAGAAATTTGGTGTCAGATGGGACTCTTGGTGGTGGCGTGTGTCGTACTCCTAGACGTGAATGCTTGTTTTGGCCCATGCCACCCCACTATATCGAGGTGCTGGTTACGTAGAGCGAACACATTATCTCTCCAACTTGCAAAAAGAAAAAACACATTATTTCTTCAGGAGTTCGGTACCACTAGTACTAGGCGGCCCACCTCACACTGTCGGCGAATTTCCTGGAGTCCGTGCTCGGCCCTCCTCTCCCTCTCTTATCAGCCAGCCGGCAGACGCGCGGAGTGTGGCCATCGTCGGTTTGCTGACATTCGGTCCCACATACTATCAGTGAAAAGTATTATGCCGCGTCGCAGCACACACTCTGAGAAGTGACTCGAAATCCATTCATAAATTAAGTAAGTTTATCACATGCATATGCAAATATACCATTCACACTACATACAACAAGTCTACAACGCACAATGACAATGAGGATACATTGTAAATACTAAAGTTTTTCTCACACAACACGTACAAGAAATGAAAACGACCTTCACGTCAACCAATCCTCGGCGTTGGTAACGCTTGCTTTGAACCAGAAGCGAGTCTCTGACCAGGGCCCGGTGGTATTGTCAATCTTGAGACCAACGCAAGACTCACCATCCGGGTTGAAGCGGCCAATATCAGGAGCAATACTTGCATTGGAGTAGTGAGCAACAACAGCAATGTCGGTGGTATAGATAGAGTTGCTTCTCATAAACGGCAAGGTTGTGCCAACAGACGCTGGATCGCCTTTCACCATCATTGGATAGTTTAGTCCAAGGAAAAGCGAGTGTTCGCCAAGACTGTCAATATTGAACCAGGGAGAAGGTTCTGGCGCTAGCACACTAGTATCAATCCCGAAGAGCCTACAACGAAAGTTGGCATAGGTCCGTAGAGTACGACCATGCGAGACAATACTACTACCTGCTTCCTCTGTAACATTAGCAATGCCCTGTATACAGACAAGAAGAGGTGATCCATCGAAATAAGTAGCTAGGTACCATCTAGTAGGTAGGTATTGCTAGTCTTCATGTTCGTGATCATCACCATCATCATCATCATCATCACCATCGTCATCTCCCCCTTGGTTATAAAAGTTTCCAAGTATCGGTGGCGGGATGTTGACAGGACCTTGAAAAATTTGAAGGTTAATTAGTAAAGGGATAACTCGCATGCATGGTGAATGAATAATTCTAATTAAGGTGGAAGACAAACGTACCGAAGCAAAAAGGATCCCATGCAAAAACAGTGCCACAAGTGGTGACAGCAAACACAAGACGGTCGTATTGAATTGCATCACAGTACTCACTCGTGTACAGAAACTGGTTTTTAAGCAATGTCCATCCAATCCCTCCAGGAGTAAAGACGGCAACAAGCTTGTCGAAGACAGCGACAACACAATAGTTCCTATAACTCCAAGAGCGTGTGGGAACTCAACAAATTGCTATCTTCTGTAGACGACAGTCACCATGATCGTATTTGAACGTACGTAGAGTATCGGTGTGCTCAACCTCAGGGCAGTCTGAGATTTTTGGAATTGGAATCCGGTGGCGAGTGTACACATTCACAAGCTCCCTCTCGCAGTTGTCCCCAATATAAACAACCCAATCTCCATTTGCGCCTGCCCAATCCTTATGCTGAAGCGATGGCATCTTAACAACACACGGATCATTATCAAGTGGCATCAACTTGCACAAGGCGAGCCTTCCGTCATCCCCGGACCAGGGAGTAGGGTCATAGCGAAGACGATAGGGGAGATCAAACCGCTCTTGAACCCTTGGGTTGTTTGTACTAATCTTATTTGTTGAGTCGAGAATGTTCTTGAACGAACCTGCCATGCTAGCCGTGGTGATGACGTCGCACCGATCAATGATTTCCTCCACCGCGTCATCTGTCAGATTAGGGCAAGAATAACAGGGTCGGGTCCTGCTACTTTCCTCCATCAAGAAGACGAACAATGGCAGAAGGAAGGGTCAAGGCAAATGGAGGGAGGAAGAGCGTGCGACAGCAGTTCCAACTCCCAAATTGAGAGGGAAAGGGGAAGAGGCGGTGGACGGTTGCTATGGTACAGGAAGAGATGAGCGGGGAGCGGACGGTTGCCACGGTATAGGAAGATGTGTCCCGGCCGTACATTGACGTCCATTTGGAAATTATACAGAAGGACTCGCCATCTTCTCACTGACACGTTGGAATGGGACAACACGTCAACGAAACATGGTTTCTCATTTCTCATGCAAAATGCGCTCGGGCCGCGTTATTTCTCGACTTAATTTTTTTTAATGGTGTGCCGTTCAATTTTGAAGCATTACTACTACACGTCGTCCCGATTTGTTAGGCCGGACGTTACATGCACGCTATCCATTGGGTGCATGTAGGAGAGAGAAAAAGTGCATGCATGGGAGAGAGATCGAAGACCTTAATTTGCCCCATTTATTGGTCCTATTGCTCCAGCTCGCGGGACTTAGAAAACCTTGACGGAGGTACTCTACCAAGTATAATATAGTACTCCCTCTGTCCCATAATATAAGAACGTTTTTTACACTAATGTAGTGTCAAAAACACTCTTATATTGTGGGACGGAGGGAGTAGTATATAGGTTGGAGCTTCAGCGCTTGCTTGCTAGGGCTGCCCACTTGCTTCTCACACTATCACCCTCTCCAGATCTAAAAAAGATGGCGGTGGTCACTCTCTCTCCCTCCTCACCAGTGGCCACAGATCCGGCCTGATCCCATCTGCCGGGGAACAGGAGGACGTGCACTGACGACAAGGCCGTCTTCTCAGACCTAGAACCGGCGCGGGATGGCCTCCGTCCCCAACCTCGCTGCCGTAGTGTCGGCGGAGGAGGACGACGACGAGAGATGCCGCTTCCCGCCGACCCTCTGGTATGCTACCTCTTTTCGATCCATACCCTTGTGCTATTGCCTCATCTGCCCACGTCGCTGCATGCGGTTGTTTTTCCACTGCCCCATCTCCCCAAGTTACTAGCCTCTGCTGGTCATGCAGACGAAATCCTTAATTTGCACTATTAAAGGAAACCCTACTTCATGCAGACTAATCCATGTCTGGGTTGAATAAGGAAAGAAAGGGGGGAAAGTAGTACTGTAGAAGAGACTTGGTATCGAACTGTAACAACCCAAAAATATTTTCTTTGGATTTTCAAAATCTTTCCTTTAAAAGAAAATACTTTGAATTACTATGGCCCTACTTTTTCTCTTTCTTTGGTTTTGAAAACCATTTTGAGTTTTTATTTGGGTTTCAAAAAAATTTAAAAATGGTTCTGATTTGATGGTTTCTTACTTGAGTAAATATTTTTGAAGGATCAAAAATATTTGTTGCAGAAAAGTTTTTGAATAATTAAATTATTTCACGGAAATGGCCATTTCATTCTTTTCAAACACTTAGAAAATTCTCACAAAATTATTCTGTCATTTTCAAATTATCATCCAAGTCATCCTCACACCCTAGGACAGTACTCAATACTTCTCCTCTCCACAAAAATATTTTTATCATATTTAGCGAATTCCAACATTTGAATTTCATTAATTCCTAGTTCCTTTGATTTACAAAGGAACTATATTTTTCCTAGCTCTTATGCACCCACAAAAATTATCCCAGCTACTTGACAGAACCCACACTCCATTTCACCAAAAACATTATGCTCCACAGTTCAAAATTTTCAAATTTCATTCAATTGAAATTTGGACCAGATTCAAACTCTCTGCTCAAAACCTATTTAAAACTACTCCAAAAACTCTAAAATTTTGCCAGCATCTCTGTTATGCATCAGTACCTCACCTCAATAATTCTCAAAAATTCCAAAAATGCCTAGAGCCATCTAGCATTTCATCAAGCACTTGATGTGCACTATAGCTCACTGTCAAAAAATTTAGTAAATACAGAGAAGTTCAGAGAAGAGGGAATCAATGCCGTGCGGTGCACTTCACTCCACCTCTCCCTCATCCGCACCTCTGCTGATCATCAATGCATCGCCGTGGACCCCTCTCTCCAGCCGCTCATCGCCGACAGGCCAGTGGCGAGCCGGTGCAGCGGCCGAGAGGATCAGCTCAACCACCGACAGCCACCATCACTCCCACCCAACGCCCTCACCTACCTCCTCTCCACGCGACGGCTTCTCCGCAGCTTCCACGTGCCGTCCAAGCCAACCGAGCCCGCCTGGCAATCGCCGGAGACGGACACCGCCGCCATGGCCGTACGGGTGCCCGTCGTGGATAAGGCGGTGGAACAAGGAAATTGATCGCGCTGGCGCTACCAGAAGTCTCCTCTCGTCTCACTGATCACCCACCGACCGCGCTCGCCACCCAAACCTACCTCGCCGGCCGCAATTAATCCTCCGTGATCCGCCTCGCTTCGGCCATCTCCGTCCCGCCTATAAAATGTGCCCCCGAGCTCCATTCTGCAACCACACCGCCTCCACCCACTCCCAATCGACACCCAGAGGAGTCGGATGACCTCGGGGAGGTCTTCTTCCCCGACTCCGGCCGCCCGATCCGCCATGTTCCCGTGAACCTCTCGTCGCCATTCGACCACCTCCACACCTCAAACTCCACCAGTAGCCTCCTCGTACACCCACTCATCCATTCCGTGCGTCAATTCGACGTCGAGAGCCCTCCTCGACAAGATCCATCACCACCCAATGCCGCCGTCCGCCGGAGTTGACCCCGTCGTCACCACGGTGCTCGCCGGTGACCAACTCCACCACCCACCGACGCGGAATACTCCCCCGAGCACACCCACACCATCGCCGCCTCCTGAAACCCCAGAGATCGCCGCCGGTGAACGCCTCCCCCTCTCTGTACTCGCGCACGAGCGCTTTCAAAATTTAAACCTGACGGGTGGACCCCACCCGTCAGTCTTTTCTCTTTTTCTGTTTTAATCGAAAGCGTCTTCTGCCTCTTTACGTTTTCTGAATGGGAAGACGTATTTCTTTTCGAAGCGCCTTCTGTTTTTACCGCAGGGACCTGCTGGCAAGAACTTTAATTACACAGAGGTCCCTGGTTTTAAAACCTTTATTACTTTTTAACCATAAATCCTTTTCAATTGATACTTTTTCTGAAAATTTTATTTTTCACTCTAGTTTTTTTTAGTATTTATTTAAAAATATTTTGAGACAACTTTTTGAACTGTCTCAAAAAAAATTTATTTGAATTTGAATTCTTATTTTATAGAAAACGAGGAGGGAAACTTTGCCGAAAATTTCAAGGGATCACCTTCTGCCTACTTTGATCAAGGCAAGCATTTTTGAACTTGGGATATGGTGTTTGCATGCATGTTTGCATAAGTTCAAAATGACCACCGGATATGTAGTGGATAGAAGTGAATGCATGGTAAAATCACTTTTGTGCATTTCTTCCATTCACTTAAGAACCATTCTAACTTGGATGACGTTGTGAGATATCAGGGTATACCCCTGTCTGTGACATGCCGGTGGGCACGGGTCACATCATGACACGATGGTGTCATTGTGGCATGAGGAGAGTGTGCCAGACATAATAATAAAACCTCCTGAGTCGACCTAGATCGAGTCTTGTCCGTCATGCCTAGCTAAAATTTGTGCTGCCACTTGTCTTCCCGCAAGGGGAGTACGGCTTAGTAAGTTGCTAACCCCTTTCCGAGTGCACACCACATAGAGGGGCCATGATGAGGGTTCCATGGCCATGGACTATTGCCAGTCATCGAGTCAGGGGACATGGGTGTATCCGGCTGGGCCGAGAGGGGGGCAACCCTTGTAATCCATGCGTTATAAATAGTGATCCCATGCTATTCGACATCATGGTCTCCCCGTGTTAGAGTTTTTCTTGAACGATGCTTTGGGTGATTCCTGGCATCCGGAAAGTTAATCTGGTGTGCACTGGTCAGGTGTGTTTTCATCCCAAAGACCGTAATGGGAATTAGTCAGCGTCTCGGTGTTGACTAAAGAAATCTTGTACTTGTGGGTAAAGAGTACACCCTCTGTAGAGTTATACCTATTCGAATAGCCGTATCCACGGTCAAGGACGTTAGCTGGGACTGGTCAAGTGTCGGTCCCGGTGTTGGTCTTCGGAGGAAATAATTAAAATTGAGCATGATTCATTTTTGCAGGATAATTATTGTCACTACTGATGCTATCATGAATATTAATGTTATCATGAATATTATTGTGGACTAACCCTGTTCTTCTATGTGCACCCTTGGGTATCTCTTGGGATGGTTAATCTACCTGGATACTCAATTTTATTTTCATTTCTGTGTATCTCTTGGGATGGTTAATCCACCTGGATACTCAATTCTGTTTTCTTTTCTGAGTATCTCTTGGGATGGTTAATCCACCTGGATACTCAATTTTATTTTCATTTCTGAGTATCTTTTGGGATGGTTAATCCACCTGGATACTCAATTCTGTTTTCTTTTCTGAGTATCTCTTGGGATGGTTAATCCACCTGGATACTCAATTTTATTTTCTTTTTTGAGTATCTCTTGGGATGGTTAATCCACCTGGATACTCAATTTTATTTTCTTTTTTGAGTATCTCTTGGGATGGTTAATCCACCTAGATACTCATTTCTTTTCAAGACCTCTCGAGGCGTCGCTTTTAGACACACGTTTGGCATTTCTTTTCAAGACCTCTCGAGGCGTCGCATTTAGACACCCGTTTGGCATTTCTTTTCAAGACCTCTCGAGGCGTCACATTTAGACACCCGTTTGGCATTTCTTTTCAAGACCTCTCGAGGCGTCGCATTCAGACACCCGTTTGGCATTTTTCTTGAAATTCCTCGGGCGGTCCAACGCCCGATGTTTCATTTTATTTTCTTGGAATGATCGGGCTGTCCAATGCCCGATGTTCCATATTATATTCTTGGTTTATTACTAAAATGATATATTTATTCTTCCACACCGTACTAATATTTATCATACCATGCTTTAATTTCTGTCAGCATATGCATATAATTTAGTCTATCATGAACATATGCATTCGGTATATCTTTTGCTCATAATGTTTGCGAGTAAATTCCAACGTACTCACAGGCTTGTCCCTGGCTTGTTAATTTGGCCAGACCCAGAAGAAGATGATCTTGTGGAGGAAGAGTGCGCTAGTGAGCTTGATGCTTAGAGGTGTTCCCAGTCAGTCAACTTGTGGTCTTGGAGTCTACCACGTGTATCATTCGCAGTGCTTCCGCTCCACCAATAAAATAGTCAAGCCTCACAATGACGCTTGGCTTTACTTTGTTGTATCAGTATTGTATTATCATCACACCACTGTCTCATACTGCCACCGTCATATATTGACAAGTCTGTAATAAATGTTGAGCACTCTGATTCAACCTTGTGTGATATTATGTATGTACTGGTTATCTATATCAAGGGAGTCCACCAGTTGTTCTGATCTTGGGGCTGGTGTGACTTGAGGCTATTCCGAGATTTATTCCAGAAACAGGCCCGACAAACCTTAGTACCAGAGCCAGGCTGACTGTAGGAAGCCCTAGGTGCGATCGCTAGTAGTAGAGTCAGTCCTAACAATTTTTAGCAGCATCTCATGCATTGTAACAAATTTTCCTTGGTCATCATATACTTATGATATGACTATTTGGATTTTTTGTCTACTATTGTAGATGTCTAGCGGCAGTTGCCCGACCCAGATTTTCACCAACGAGCCTGCGGGATTTTCCCGTCTTCTCGTCTACATCGCCAGGGTCGCGTTGGGATCTCCGAGTCGTCCGGAGTACACAGTCTTTCCCGACAGGATCTCGGACACCCTGACGATGTACCAGGCCTCGGTATATATTCAGGGTGGAGATGTCGTGCCTCACCGCAACTATCGGTTTGTGGGGAGAGTCATGCCTAATGAGAGGCATGCTATCGAGATGGCTGCCCGAGAGGCCATCGCACGTCTTAGGGACATTCTTCCAGTCATGCAGACACGTCCCTATCATTATCTTCCATGCCATGTTCCATACACTAGTCACTATGCTTTCTCTTGCACCGTGGGAGAAAGGGATGAGGCGATTGAGCCCCTTGTTCAATACATCATGGCTCTAGAGTCAGTCTTCACCTCACTTGTGGACGACTATCTCGCTGCACGGATGGACTTGGCTCGTGCGAGGGCTCCTCGCAGGAGTGAGTTCCGTTCTCCTTCACCGCGCGCTCCTCGCATTCCGACTCGACCATACGATCCTCCTACCCGTTCCGCGATTCGACACACATTCCCAAGCGATGAGTCTAGTCGCTTGGCTGCACCCACTCCGGTTAGAGCTTCACCGCCTATGAGTATAGTACCACCGGGAGCAGGCGTGGCATCGACAGCTGCCCGACTGGAGACCATACCCGAAGAGGAGGAGGTCGAGTCTTCAGCACCCCATCTGGGACTTACCCTCAGCAGGGCCTACGACGTTCCAGACACTCCGTGATAGCAGGCTAGGCATCAGCACCGCAGTCGCCTTTTATGAGAGTGTAGCTGTAAAATATTTATTTTCTATTTCTTTTCTTCTTTGTAAGATGGAGAGTAGTAGACCTTGGATCGCAGCATGCTAAGAGGATGGAGAAATGCACTAGTCAAAATAAGCTGCCATGTAAGCATCACGACTACGACGAGAGTATTGCATAATTAAATCTTGCATATATAATTAAATCTGGCATGTATAATATAACTCGCTACTTTTATGTACTTATGTTTTTGGGGGGAAATTATTTTCCGTCTCTTAAAATTTATTTCTTTTCTTTATAATTTCTTTCCTCATCGGTGTTTACTCAAATACCCCAGAAAGAAAATGCATCGTCCCTAGACTCGTTCTATGCCCAGTCCTCCAGAGGACAACTTTGCACAGATGGGAAATAACTTCACACCAGGACAGACAAGTCAGCAAAGCAATGATTCAACATTCTCACAAGTATGCCGTCTTTATTAACAAAGTCAGCAGCAGCACCAGGAAATGATGCAGCATTTGATAAATATGGGAAATCACCAAGGACAGCATCAACCCAGATCAAAATTATCTGAACTTCAGAGGACCAATCCGACTGTCATTTCTCACATAGACAAACCTCTAGAGGCAGACGACTGGCTGCGTGACATTGAGAGAAAATTGGTCATAGCTCAGTGTACGGACCAGGAAAAAGTACTATATGCTCCGCATTATTTTTCTGGGACAGCAGCATCATGGTGGGAAAATCTACGCCACACGCATCCCAATGGAGGAGACATTACCTGGGAACAATTTAAGGAAAGTTTCCGGGGAGCGCATATTCCCAACAGCATCATGAAATTGAAGAAAAGAGAATTTGAGGATCTCAAACAATGAGGTACAATGGTAACTCAGTACCTCGACCAGTTTACTCAGCTAGCCAGGTATGCCAATGATGAATATATGACAG